>LPNX010809456.1:450338-473630 GCA_001517045.1 Pseudotsuga menziesii | reverse complement strand
TGGAAGATTCCATTGACATCTGCCACAAGAAATGGAAACTAATCACAAACCCGATCACGATAAACAAGACCTAACTATGCAAAAAAGATGTACAATAATCTACGATAAGCATCCTTGGCTAAAGATTATGCATAGTATTTTTTGAGATAGAGCCCATTTCTAGGCTCCGCCAAGGCCATCCCTTCGTAATCCACTAACTCGTAAGCACCCTTCTCTAACACACGCTTGACCACGTAAGGACCACGCCACATAGGATTGAACTTCCCTGCCCCCAAGGGTTCTTTTGATTGATCCCACAAAAGGACCAAGTCTCCCTCACTAAACACTCTTGGATGGACAGACTTATCGTATTGGGCCTTTACACGACGCTTATTAACCTCTAGAGTCACCAAGGCATCTCTACGCTGCTCATCGAGTTGCTCAAGGTGAACCAAACGCTCCTCCAAAGGCGAAGTGTTTGGTAAGATTTCCACGGCTAACTTCAACGAAGGAATCTCGCATTCAACTAGCAATATTGACTCCACTCCATGAACAAGCTGATATGGAGAAAAACCAGTGGCAGTCTTAACCGCGGTTCGATATGCCCACAAAGCCGGGTACAACATAATATGCCAGTTTGTCTTGCTTTGTGCGATGGTTCGTTGGAGAATGGACTTAAGTGATTTATTCACTGCTTCAACCTGTCCATTCGCTTGAGGATAGTAAGAAGAGGAGTGCTCTTGCTTATACCCTAACTTGGATGCCAACTCTTCCATCATATGGTTCTGAAAGTGCGAGCCATGGTCAGTGACAAGATCTCTCGGAATCCCGAACCGAGTAATGATTTGGTTGAATACGAAGTGAGTGGCTGTCTCACTGTCGGATTTTACTGTAGGAATTGCCTCATCCCATTTCGTGAAGTAATCAACAGCCACTATGATATGATGGTGCCCCCCAGCCGAAGCTGGGTTGCAATCCATAAAATCGAGCCCCCATTTGGTGAAGGGACCGGCGGTGATAATAGGGTGTAACGGGGTAGGCTTCGAGCACATATTACATGCGAACACCTGGCAAGGGTGGCACCTCTTGACCGCTTCAATACAATCCTTGAAGATCGACGACCAGAAATATCCCGCTCTCAAAATATTTTGAGCTGTAGAAAGCCCAGATAAATGACCACCACACGCCCCTCCGTGGAAATCATTAAGCATTATCTCAGCCTCATCATGAGTTAAACAATGTCGTAAAAGGGAATCTACTCCATGGCGGTACAAAGTATTGTCCACTATGAGGTAGTTCTTGGAGACGTGATGTAATCGTCGTCGTTCATCTCGCGAGAGGTGAGTAGGGGTCCTCTGCGTTTGCAGATATACTATGATATCCCCGTACCATGGGTTAGCCGTTGAGATTAAGAAAATGTGTTCATCAACGAACGTATCTTCGCATACCGACTCCTCAGCCTCGCTCGAAAAATATGATATGAGCTCTGCAAAGATTAAATATTTCTTCGATTTTGCCGAAACAAATTCGAGATCAAACTCTTGTAGGATGACAATCCATTTATTATATTTTCCCCCAATCATCCTTCGTGTGAGGACGAACTGAAACGGATTGACATGGGCAACAACCAAGGTCTGGCGAAGGAGAATATAATGTCTCAAATGCTGCACCACATGTACGGTAGCTAAGGCAAGCTTCTCGACATGAGAATACCGAATCTCTGTGTCAATAAGGTTTCGGCTCAGATAATATATGACATGCTCCTGGAGCTCCTCATCCTCTTGAACCAAAACCATACCAATCGTCTCTAAAGATGCGGCCACATATAATAGGAAATCACGGCTATAATCCGGAGGACTAATCATCGGGGCCGATGCTAGGGCTCGCTTAAGTGCATCGAAGGACTCCTGGGCTCGCTCATCCCATTCAAAGGGAGTATCCTTCTTCAGGAGATGCATGAATCCTCTAGTCAAATTGGCAAAGTTGACAACAAATCTTCGTAGGAAGTTTGCCATGCCTTGCAAACACTGAAGATGACGAATAATTCGCGGGGGAGACAACTGAAGTATTGCCTTCACCTTCAAAGGGTCGACTCTTATACCCTCTTTTGAAACGATGAATCTTGACCTGACTTCACGCAAAAGATGCACTTATGAGGGTTTAATCTAACAACATAGTTCCAGCACCTTTCGAACACCAATCTCAAGTGATAAGAATGACGCATCCTCATGCGAGAATGAGCAGTGAGGTCATCCAAAAATACTTCAATGATAGACTTGAGATCGTGGAAGATCAAGGTCATTGCCCGCTGAAACGTAGCTCCGGTGTTTTTAAGGCCGAAAGGCATTTTCCGATACGCAAATGTTCCCCAAGGACAAATAAATGCAGTCTTGTGTTGGTCCTCAGGTTTAATTTGAATCTGATTATACCTGGAAAAGCCATCCATAAAGGAGAACACCTCGCTACCCACACACTCATCCAAAATCTGATCTATAAACGGTGTGGGGAAGTTATCCTTAGGACAGGCACAATTTAAATCATAGAAATCAGTGCATATATGGATCACTCCCTGCTTCTTATCCACCGAAACGGGGTTTGAAACCCACTCCGTCAAGGGAACGGGATAGATGAAACAAGCTTTCAATAGCTTCTCTATCTCTGCCTTTACGGTGGATGCTTTCCTAGGATTCACCGCGCGTAAATGCTGTCGAACAGGCTTAGCGTTGGGGTAAGTCTTAATCTCATGTTCGACACTCCGAGGGTCAATCCCTGGCATCTCATCATAAGACCAAGCAAAAATATCACGGAACTCCTCGAATAGCTCGGTATACTCTCGAATCTCATCTTGGGAACAATCCACCCCAATGTAGACATTCTCAATTGTACCAGGATTGCGAGAAATGTTGATAGGAATAGTTGACGATATGTTCTCCATGTTTCCATCAGCCATCTGACTAGGAGAGCTTAATGGAACCATAGGTCTACCAACTTTCTGACTAAGAATATCCCTATAATCCTCATGCTCCAAAAGGTCAAGCTCTGGAAGGAAGTATGATCTATGATGAAGTTCCTCCCATGGTGGCTCAACTCCCGACATAGCCTCAATAATCGCTTCATCTGAAGGGAAAACCGTATCAAGGCAGTCGTGGGCATGAGAATACTGCACTACCCATGCCGGCAGCACATAGGGGTCTTCCTCCTCCGTCCGTGAAGAGGAAGAACAAGGCACTGCAGCAGACTGAAGATTAGCTTGGTAAGCTATCATGACTGCAGGCAATGACACGCTCGTCTCAATGGCCTTACTCGAAGGACTCGGTGAAGGAAGAATCCAAGGATCTCCCATATGACTTGTGCGAAAAGGCACCGATCTCATAGACGTCGAAGCACCATCGAAACTAGATCCTATCATGAGGATGGGTGCAGGACAACTAAAGGTTCCCATGAGGGATAGATACATGCCTACACCCACACTCCCAGTTGTCGGCTGGGAATGTTCAACTTTCGGAACTGAAGCTTCCAAAGATGCACTAACAGGCGGATTCTTGAATGCCATTTGATCAATCGTTACAATCTTCCCATTATGAGGAAAGCATACAACGTGAAACACGGAAGACGCAACGGCTTTCATACTATACATCTAGTTCCTTCCCAGTAAGAGATTGTAGTCAAGGGGCGCATCAACCACCTCAACCTCTATCGCAACGGTCTTCCCTCCCAAACGGACTTTAAGGGAAGGGAGGATACCGTGCAGCCTAAACGATCTCCCATCAAAAGTAGTTAACATGGTCATAGATTTTGACAATTCAGGAGAACCGAGACCCTTCCAACAAGACAAAGACATCACAGAAGCAGCAGCGCCCTCGTCAATCACAGTGCGCTTGACGATCATATTAAGACATTCTACATGCACCAAAAGGGACACATAGTAGGGAAAGAGAGGCTGATGTCTTGCGGTTTCAAATTTGATCACTGAGGAAGAATCATCCCCATTCACACCAAGAGTGGAAAGTAAAGCCTTCCTTTGCGACGGACAACTTTGAAGCACTTCCAATGCAGACATCGCACAAGGAGTATGGCCCAAGTCCTCGACAACTGAATAATTTTGGGCGGCTCGGGCATTGGGGTTATGCCCCGAACGCTTAAGTGCCCCCTTAGGAATGCGAGGTGTAGCCTCAAGTTTATCCCCAGGTTTCTCAATGCGCAAAGGGGTTCCTGGTGGATCAGGTTCTTTGCCTGGGTTGGGTTGTGACGAAGTATAATCTTTCACACGCGTCACAACTTTCACGGCATGGACCATATTAATGCACCCACGACCACTAGTTTCAGCAGGATCTTCATCACTAGATTGATCATGGGACTTCGAGTTCATATTCTGGTTATGCGGTAAAGGGTTCGTTAACACAGCTGGGCCTTGTGCTATGAGCTTCGAAGCTTCATCCATTCTAGGGCACAAGTAAGTGAGGTGATCGTCCTTACATAGCTTGCAAGGAAACTTAACCTTACGTTTATTCTACTTGTCCCCCCCAGCATTTTTACCATTCTTGTCATTATTGTTGGCATTCTCATTCTTATTCCCACCCTTTTTATTATTATTGTTTTTACCCTTTTTTCTATTCCGTCTGGGTTGCTGGTTACCCTTCTGGTCGGACAATTGCACAGCAAGCACATTCGCCGTTTGGGCAGGCTGAGACGAAGCCGTAGCTTGTCTCGAGGCAGATTGGTTGATTGACAACTGAGCAACTTATTTCACAACCAAACCTGTAGGTTTCTTACTTGCACTACCCACAATGCCATCGGCATGTGGTCCAGGTTTGACCTTGGGATCGAAACTAGAACGAGGAGCATTGGGTATAATCTCATATAACAAACTAGACTGAGCATAGATCAAGTCTAGTTCCTACGCCCTAAAGATTGCTTGTTCCTCATTTTGCACTTCGAATGTGGAAACATCCTTCGCTATATATGGCAATAAATATTTGAGGAACCACTCAAGGAGGAACTCCCGTGGTATAAAGGCTTTAATTAATCTCTTCCGTCTACGCCACTCCTGAATATGATCAGAAATATGGGTGGCTTTATCTTACAGAAATGTCGACAAGAGTTCAGTACCAACATCATAGCACACTGGTAGTTGGAAGTGATTAAGGAAATTCATCGCAAGGTCGTCGAACAAAGTAAAGGCACCCCTAGGTAATTCTATATACCATTTCGCCGCAGGCCCTGTGAGGGTGCGTTGAAATAGTCTCAAATGGACTGAGTCCTGATGCAATGAATTGGAAGAGCACCATAGGTGGAATGTCGTAACGTGTTCGCTTGGATCCTCTCCTGGTTTGCCTTCGAACTTAGGTATGTCCGAAGGAAGATTGGTAGGGACAGCCGGCCAAGCCGGGTCATGAGCCACAAGATCGTTCGTAAGTCTCGATAAGTCAGGTAGATTGAGTGTCGCGAGGAAAGGGAGCCTAGGATGATGAGGCCTATGGACCAATCCCTGGTTCATATAGGATTTATTACCACCATGACCTTGGCCATAGTGACCTCCTCCTGTATGACCTGTATAGGGTGGCGTGGAAGTACCATAATGAGGTGGACCTTGACTAGTAGGAGCTACAAAGTCGTAATTAGGAGAGTAAGCAGGTTGTGAATACCCGCCTCCATAAGGTGGAGAGACTTGTCCATACTACGTCCCATAGTTGGGTCCATAGGTCATTGCTTGCGATGCCCCATGAGACACTCCATAGGTAGGGATATACATTCTGGAAGTAGGAATATACATACCGGAAGTAGGGATATATGTCGTGGAAGTAGCAATCTGACCTCTAGAGACATGAACATAACCTCTCGAAACCACGGGTGGTATGTAGGCTTGAGACACAACTGGTCTAGTAATCGTAGTATGGATCTAACTCGTAGCTACGTGCCGACTCGAAGGACCATGCGAGTAAGGTGGAGGGTTTACATTTGAAGAACTCCGAAGCGAGGATGAAGGAATCTCTGTAAGAAGATATGTACTAGTGCCTATCGTCACTTGTCTGGAACCTGGTATCCCTATTGGATCACTAACTCTAGACCTAGGAGGTATATAAGATGGGGCTTCCACCACTGGGATGGAAGGTGCAATGTGACTAGTACTCCCAAACCTCTCCGCAAGGTAAGGCATGGGATTGCCCCCAGGCATAGTGCTAGGCTCAAAGTCAGATTCAACATGAAATGTCAAATCGTGCATAGGAAAACCAGTCATAACATAACTACCGTAGCTAGTGCTAGGAGGGTCAAAGTGAGTCTCGGCATCATCCGGCATTCCATACCGGTAACGTGTCAATGGGGAATCCGCCCTAGGGTGAGTAGGTCTATCATGCAAAGATCCTATCTGGGAAATCACAGGACCGAACTCAGCTAGGTCAGGTGAAGGATTGTACGTAGGAGTAAGTTCCCCATCGTCAATATGAATGGGAGGAGGTGGCTTAGGAATAGTCTCTGAATGATCCTCCATGGTGTGTCAATCAGTGTGTGACATAGTCCACCTAGACAGTCTAGATCCCTCTCCCAAAGGAGGAGGAGAAGTGGAAGGCGGAAGTCTTGCTAACCGATGAGAATGGCACGGAACCGCACCCGACTCCACAATGACTCAACAAAAAAGCAAAGACTCTCTATTTACGTAAACCCTAGGCCAACTAGCGTGCACAGAGAAATCACTAATAAAATATAAAGCCAAGTGCAAGCAAACAAGGGCTGGATAAGTGAGCTCCCAAATGTGGCCAGTATGTCTCGCCTAGGAGAGGCTTGAGAGGCCCTTGTCACCACAAGCAGAGGTTCAAAATCAATTATTGTGGCCCTCAGCTTCAACGCGTAAAGCGACTGTGCTGTCCGACCCCAACCTGGCCGGGACACATGCAGAATAACCTCTACACGTACCCCCTCGATATCCTAGGTAAGGTCACTAAGGTCACCTCAATATAATCAATGCTTAGGCAGGATTGACCGTATGGGCAGGGTAGCAAAGCCTGAAACTCCCGAAAGAGCCCCCAGATACGAATACAATCCTGGCTATATCGTCGGTGCTACACAGTTATCGACTAGGGGTTATCCCAATCAACAACCGCTCACACTGCCTAGTGCTTGACTCCCTTTTGAGAGGAGCTTCCTGAGAATGCCGGTTATATCAAGGATTTCACACACTCCCTGGACAGACACCTAGTTGTTATCGTTTAGTGATCTTGGAGAATTAACTTTCAATGAACTATTCCAAGATCCTAAAACCTAAGCTTGTTGGTGCACCCTAGAAAAGAAAAGAGTGTAATTCATTTTAATTAGCGTTGATTTTAGTTGGATTTATTACTCAAAAATAGGATATGGTTGTGCAACTAATGGTGTTATGACGCAACAAGAAGCAAAATGCACACCTAAGAATCAATGCAAATGCATTGTGTCCATGAAAATAGGGTATGCGTACTACGTGTAATGCACAATTTCTTCTTCAAATGCTAAATGCAAATTTCCCTATATGAAGTCCTAACTATTACTCCAAAGCAAATCTAGATCTAGTGCAAGTACAATGCAAAGTGCAAAATGCAATGCATGATGATAAGCAAATGTTTTTGGATTTTTTGAAAATAAAGAGATACAAAAAGCAAAAGAATGATTCTACCCACCCCAGACTCTGCAAGCACACATAAACAGCATTCCAGCAAAGCACTAAGGCAAAAGGACTCTAATGCACTAATCTCAAACAAAAAATCAAAGATGCCATGACAAGAACTTTCCTAAAAAAAAATTTAGGCTAAAAAAAATGTTTCTGGTCAGAAACAGAGGTATTAACAGACTCAGGCAGTGCCAAAGGAGACTCAGCAACTAACAGAATTCACCTAGCAATCCACTATCTTCCACAAAAAGGTAAAAACCAGGGTATATGCGACTGTGTGTAGTAAACCCGTGTGTATACGCGGAAATCCCAGGGGAAACCGCGTGTATACGCGACTGTAAGTGACAAACCCGCGTACAGGAAGAAAAAGATGCACAAATTCAAGGAAAACAGACAGGTTGAGACTAAATTCACACCAATCAGGCTCTACCAGGCATACACGCCCCCATACCCAACACAGAAAAGAGAGAGAGAGCAATTCAAATACATTGAATGCCAAGAAATCAACCCCCAAAGGACAATTACTAGGAACTCCCCAGTGGAGTCACCATTTCTGTTATGAAGAGAAATTCCTATGGCTTGGGGTACCACAACAGACAGCTAGACTCTAGAAATCAATCTTTCCCAATATGCAATAGAAATAAAATATCTAACACTAAAGGATCGATCCTCGTACCTTATTCGGGACGGTTGAAGTAGATCCCCGTTGAGCTTTCCAATCTTCAGCTTGAATTGTTATAGCACGTCCTCAACAACAACTAAACAATACAAGCATACTATATTTCATGGTGTTAGATCTATTCTATCATATATAATCAATAATGTAAAAGCATTTGACATATTCCAATGGATACAATATTCATTCAAATACACATTACTGGACAGGAAAAGATATTTCTATTAATATAAATCAGAGATTACAAGTGACAACCTCTAACGGCACGTCTGCGAACCGGAGAAACCGAATCCCCCACTTGGGCCTCCACCACCTCAATCCTCCATCACTCTGATAGCAAGCTTACTAGCAAAAGGCAAGCTTGGGAAGAACACAACAGTGCTCCAAGGGACAAAGGGATGCATACTCAAGCATAAGTTCTGGCAACAATGGACTATAGTTTCGTTACTCTCAATTCTCTCTTATGCTTTCAATGTCTCAAGGGTTCCTTATATATCTTTTCAAAGGAATACTGAAAGGTCGAATCCGTGCGATCTCAAGGCATATGGAAGGCCAGGAGTCATATGAGTCAGATCCAAGTCAAGGAACACTCCAAAAGGATTTGGATTATTCATACATCCCGATGTACGCGACTATAAGGGGAATATCCGTGTATGTACGCGGTTATCGGGGAAAAGCCGCGTATATCACTTTTCTAATGTTTTTAGGGATGATCAAGGACACATTAAAAGACAAAAAGTGGTCCATAGGGGCTAATGAGTCTGCAGCGGGACAGGGGAAGGCCATACAATGTGTGATTCACCTAGTGTGGTGAAATCCGCTATAACATAGATGTTAATGGAACTTCATATATCATCATCTTTCCAGCTTTGCCTACTTTTTATAAGAATATTTAGGTGCATTCATGACTCTTTCCATTGAAACCCACGTTCCATTCACCGGTAGCTATGTATACAACCTGCGAATACATGATCACACTTTGCATTCACGGGCTGCCCTTATAAAAGTCGCAAGTGACTCATGACTTTCTAGTATCAATAGTTGCGAGTGCCCTGATCCAAAATTAAAAAATAAAAACAAGTTTAGTCAAGGACAATTGGGCTCCTAATCATAATGCTCTCAACTTCCTCAACCATCTCAACAAGCGTAAATCCTCTCATCCATCAGGTATAAATAGAGGGTAAGGGTTGAGGCTATGATATGATCAAATATAGAGCAAAGTTATGCTGGTGGATTGCCTTTGGAGATCTTGGAGCAACATAATTAAGTTCCTTGGCTAGCAGAGGAGGACTTGTATCAGACACTGGTTGTAATATTTCATCACTTGTTTATCAATAAAGAAAGACTTTCTTCCAATTTACGTGCATTTGTACTCTTATATGTTATGATTTTTGAATTTTCTTGTTATCGTATTGCAAGAATAGTATTTCATTAATCTGTTATATAACATCTAAGCTATTGCAGGAAGGTCTGTCTCTTTGCAGGTGTGAATATCCCTAGAAGCTGTTGGAGCATTTGGATTGAAGAAGAAAGCTAGGACCAACCTTCATAAACAAGGTACACTTACCCTCTTCCTTATTTCTCTGTCAAATTCTCAAATAGTTGAATGTTTGCAAGTTTTAATTAGTATGTTGGTAACCCCAGAGCCTAGGTTATAAGTTTGTATTTCCCTGAACAACACTCATGGAGGATGAACTGATAGATGGATGCCACTATCCCTATGATCCATTTGTGGCACAAAGTCACCCACATCCAGGAAGGTTCCCTTGTATCCTTACAAAGAGAAGTTGCTTTCTTTTATTATGCTACCAAATTTTGATGTTTTTGGAATCTATGTTTGCCTCTATCCCTGCTCATTAGTTTGAATTTGTTTTGCAAGTTTTCAGAACACCTACAGTCAAATTTATGCATCATTTGCTCCAAATAGGCAGCATTTAATTTGTGCAAGTGAATATTCAAATGTTTATATATGGAATCATGAGATCCATCGTGGATCCGGTGCAAGGCATTAAAATTCATGTTGGTCACATGAACACTTTCTATCATAGGGTGTGTTAGTTGCAATTCCTTAGTTTGGTATGAAGCCTCAGCTTATAGTTTGGAATTGATCACTTGTATCTATACCTGGTCAAAGGGACATTGCACATTCATTGAAGGGAGGTAAGTATGCTGGATTCCAAAATGGTCTTCTTTTGAGAGTATCTAGTGAGGGGCAGGAATCAAATACTGCTTTGCATTTTATCAAGTGTTACATTCGTGTGGTGCACATAATTTGGTAGATAGGGATGGCTAAGATGATATTTTTATATGTTTAACTTGTATATTAGTTTAATGTCGGGAATATTTTATGGACTTTTTTGCATATCCTAGAAACCCAGATAATCTAAATTCAAGTGATATTTTTTTCTCCCATAGCGCGTCCAAATGATCAATAACATGGCCCGAGGAGAAGCTTCCTCCAACAAGAAATCAAAGGCGATTAAGTATAGCTTCTTCTCACTATGAAATTTTGAAGACTCATCTTGGTAATACTAACCAAGTCCGTTCTGTAGATTCTATAGCTATGGCATGGGGATTAGTAATAGTCACTACTGGTCCTGGGGAGAGATCAAATCATTTCAAAACTATGGCTTTCCTTTTCGTATTTGAGAAGACCAATGTTTATAATTAAGTGGGAGAGAAAGGAAACTTTACCATTTTAAATTATGATTTCAGCATAAATATACATTAGTATTGAATGCATTCCCCATCTCAACTTGTGTTTAATCTGCTAGTAGTATGTGAATATTGTCACTCTTTCTAGAAATGAAGTCACATCTTGATGCTTCCAAGCATTCCCTATATTTTTTAGAGCATTTTGGGATTTGAAGAATGTGGAGTTGGATAAAGTTTGACACTCCTTGGTCACAATTGTCATATTTGTTTGTTATCTTTTCCTTTGACACTCAAGTAAGTGTATGGAATATACTTGGCCCCTCTTATTCCCACTGATATGGTGTGCATTGAGGCAGAAAAAGTGGGGGACCGATAAATCAATAGTTTGAGTGTGCGACATGCCCTCTTCCCGACACATCCAACCAACTTGGATTATGTGGTTCATCAGTTACATTGAATGAACACTTCATTTATTCAGTGGATGTAAAGGTGCTCTTGAATTAGGGGTTGTTTCATCCCTAGTGCGATGTATTCTATGAGGGACCATCAGCCCCTGTCTTCCCCAAGTATATAATGTGTATTGAAATGTGATTTGTCCAAGAGCCTTTAATATGTAGTCAAAAGTGCAAGCAATTTCCACTTGTTTAGTTCTGTAAATTTGGATTCTTGCAACTTACCCCCAGAGTTAGGTGTTCAATCCAATGGCCAGTTTAATAGTTAATAGGACTATTTCCTTGTTTTTAGATAGAAAATTGGGTCTTACTTCGGTATAGATCACTTGGAATTTACTTCTTAGCTGAGATATTGAAATTTTCACCTATATAAGTGGTTTCTTATTGTATTCTTGGCTTGTCTGCTCACCATGGTCAGAAATATTATCAATGGTGTTTTTTGGTCCTCACCTTTTTATGGTGATTTCAATGATGAAGTTGTTGCATATGATCCTAAAACACTTTATTGAGATGAATACTATTTTTCTTCATCCACGATGCTTAAAACCTTGAAATGGCACTCATACAACACTTATAGGCCAAATATTCCTTTAGAAGGATTGTGTGGTGATCTTGATCATGTCCATAGTCTATAACCCATAAAATTCTATTTTAGTCCCTACGATTGTGGTTTTCTACTTCATACTATATATAAGGCCCCAAGAACCATTGACAAGGTGCTAAGAACCATCCATATTCCATAAAAATTCAAAATGATTCCCATATGGAACATGTGCACCAAATATTCATTAGGTGAAGTGATGCTCTAAGAAGCACAATTGATGCACAAAACCTTGTAATGATTCCCATACAGAACACATACACTAAATATTCCCTTTATATAACACGTGTAGTACTTTGGTTCATGTGCATGGTCCATGAGCCATGAAAAACTATTTTATGCCTTGATATGCTAGCATTCCTCCTTTGAGTATGTACACAACCCTCATAACAATCATTCCTACATAAAAGTTCACAATCAAGCCATGGTTCTTTGGTATCTACTTAAATTAGGCATGGGAAATTGAAAGTGGTGTCGGGGAGGAGCAAGGGTGCAAGGGAAGGGTTATTGTTTCTTTGGTAAAGGTATGTATTAGTGAGTTACTTCACATTATACTGGTGAATATGACCAACTATTTCCACTTTCAAGGTGGCAAAGATAGTTTCTACAAGAGACATAATTGAGTGAAATTATTTTTCCCATTATTACCACTTTCCAAAGGAGTCTCTCGTAATATTATGATGATCCTTTCTCTATTCACCCAAATGGTGTTCCAATTTTTCCATTACCACTTCGATGAACATTTATTTTATTAGCTTTAGTACAAACCAAAACAACATGTTCCTATTAGTTCCCAGGTGTGGAATAGGTTGAAAATAGATCACGCCGAGATGTGATAGGGCTAAACGTTTAGAGACATTAGAGCTCTATATTGAAATTTACATGAATTTGAATCATTCTTTGAACTATTTGGGTAATTAACTGGTTATGAACAATTTTTCATATGTAAAGGTGAATTGTAGAGGAAATCCACAAAGAACAACAAAAAAACAAGGAAGTGAAGGTATATTTAACAAAGGAAGTGAAATTACGAATTCAAGAAGCACCCATGGGAGAATTTCCTAAATTGAGACAAAATATCAATGTACTTAGCTATAAAAGATAGAATTCAGTAATTATTTATAGAAAGAATGGCATTACATGAGTAATTTTGTGAATTTTTGAGCAACAAGACATTAATGGTTATAACACTAGCGGAATAACTCCATACAATGGTGTATCAACATAAAAAATTTAAATATTACAACAGAAGAAAACAAGAATTTGAATATCTGACATAACAATCAACATTTAATCAAAATAAAGCATCATCAATACTAAATTGGAACCAAATCTACTGTTGCAACTTTTATCGATCATCTCATGATCAACCCTCTCATACACAATGGAACTATATTACAAGGGAAAAGAATACAAGAATAACTCTTTGTAACAATCAAGAGGGATTAATGCATATTTTCCTCGATGCTATTTCCATTTACATCTACAGTAGATTTTTAGGTGTTAGCACTATTTTAGTTTGCAGGAGCCAATGTTTCACCCTCTATATTTTAAGTAATCTATAGGTGATTTGGTAACTCCAAGGGTTTGCTTATTTAGTAGTGATGGTTTTGTCAACAACCAAAATAATGGTTCATTGAGCAAAAATTTATAAACTTGGCAAATAAAATGGTATTTCAAGATCCATTCTAGACTTTGGTTTTCTTATTAAAAAATTATATAATTTTTTGGCTTTTTAAACCAATTTTGTGTTCTCGGGCTATTACAGGGTCAAAGTTTATTTTATCAAAATATATTGGCGAAGCCCAATTTCCAAGTTTGAGTTCAACACTGAGAGGTACATTACATCTCAAGCAACCGAGAGGTCACAAAGCATCGATCACAAGTCAAGCCTAAGCCCAAGTGTCAATCCCATGAGGAGGACTACTATTATGGCGCACTACACGTCGATAAACATTGGAAGCGCAAGCATATTTAAACACCAATTTGTTCCTCCCTCCTTTCAATGTTTGATATTTATCACAAAATTTAAAAGAATATATATATGAGAGAAATGTGGATCGATGGTTTAGATTAAAGTCGCAAAGAGATCAATGGTCATCCATAAATCTAAAAAATATCAACTGATCATGTGGGTTTTGCATCACCAACATGAACAAAGGAAGATCTACGTGATTGTGAAATATAAAACCACCCGCCACATGCTGATGCAATGTTATTTCGCTAGTTGAAAAATCAGTAAAGGAAACCACCTTCTGGGGTTGTGAAACTGCTTTCAGGATTTATAAAAGGAAAAGCACACATGAGATATGACATTTTTCATCCGGCATTGAACGGATGAGCTCCATATGCCAGGGTCTTCAACAATGGAATTCCACATGCTATACCGAAGGAACCATAAATTTAATTTTGATGAGTTTGTTGCACAACAAATAGGGAATGAGTATCAATTAACGATGAAGGATATAAAGTTTTATGGGTCAAGTGAGGAATCCGTTTCTGTAGAGCTATCTAGTTATGGAGAGTAGAGGTTCAAGAGCCATTTGTAGAAGTATAGGTTATTCAAATATTTAAGTGCTTGGTTGCTCAAGCAACAAATAAACGCCCATCTGTCACACATATCCCTGTACTGCTAAAGAAGGCAATATGCCAAGGGTCTATTATATTATTGTTTGCAGGACCTTAATTCAAAGTTTTGGGTTAGATTTGATTATAACAATACCGAGGACTGTACGACATGGTTCCTAGATGCTCAGATGTCAAGATCATTCCCATTTTTATTGCTAGATATTGATAACAAGTCTTTTTTGCTCAATAAAATCACCATAGATATGCCAAGTGCTCATTTGAAGCTTCTGTGTGCTTAGCTGATAAGAAAAGATAGAGAAACATCGATGAGCTGTTGTATATGATTGTTAAAAATGTTTGGTGTGTTTATGCCTAAATAAGGAGAGGCATGTTTGTAAGGGAACAATGGGATGAGAGTATTTCTACCTCTATTGTAGGTCCATGATCTTTCCCTCCCGAGGACACACTTCTAGTTAGTACTGAACCAAATTGCTGGGAAGGGCACAATTGGATGAATCACAATCCCCTTCTGAACTAGGTCTTGTGTAGCTAGATATAGCTAACAAGAATGTATGGGATTAGCTTGATCCTTTCTGGTGTTCGACTTCATATATCATTGTCATATTATATACATAGTTTCCAAGATGCTGCTTTTGGAAGTTTATTGCAGAAGGAAAAATGGGGAACCTGTAGAGAAAATGGTGACTGGTGGACTGTGGATATGGTGGTCTCAGAGCATGCAGTTAGAATGAATTGAGTGTTTGCTGATGGACCTCCTGGCAGTGCTAAGTATATGAAAATAACGATTATCGATATTTTCATGCTATTTTTCCCAAGTCTATTCCAGAAGATCTCTTTCGGGTTGAAGAAGAACATAGAATCTATTCGATACTACAATATGAGAATCAAGAAAGAGAGGAAGCAACTCACAAGAATGTTGAGAAAATGGAACCTGAGTTTCTCCAACAACTTTGAATGGATGTTTTTCAGGTTATTCCATTGTGTATTTGTTTAATAGTTTGATTTTAGTCCAATCTACATTAAATATGGCCTTTTTCCTTGAGATTACTTTCCAATTTGACACTGCTTGACCTATCATACACATTTTTGATGAGTTTGCAACCTGTCTCTAAGAGTTGTAACATATTGAAGGTTTTGAAATCACAATCCTGCAAGTGCCTCATGGATACATTATTGGACGCTTTCACAAAGGAAAATACACTTCATATTTTTAGCATTAAATCCAGGAGGACCTCCATTCTTTAGGGTGACATTAGTTGGAGATGAATCAGTGGAAATGCATTTGATAAGAGAGGATTTACATACTTTGTAGAAAAAATAAATATACAATTCATAATCCAGGAGCTCCTACCAGCAATATACAAGCCATCTACTTCATAGAAATCATCCCTCCTCCAACTGTTAATGTGTTGTCCACCTTTCTATTAATTCTGTCACAACAATCTTGAGACAAAGCACATACTCAAAAGTGATTCAAGACAAATTAGGCATGAAATGACATAACAGTACTACAATAAGAGGTTGCAGCTCTGTATAATCAATCATGGAATGAATAATACAATACAATTTCATGCAGATTGCATGAATCCCAAGCCATTTCGAATTCACTTGAGGTCATTCGAATTGCATGGATGGGTGTAGCTTAATTGACTGTCAGCCAACACTAGACACACTTAGTTAACCACTAATATAGCCATGATTGATTCTAACTGATTCCTAATTGAATCAGAGTGCAATAGATGACTGAGTCTAACTGAATGTAATTCAGACACATGTCACTTCATGTCAATCAATAGGTGGTAGTGCATCACTAGCTCCAATTAGCTTCGATGAAGTTAACTAAAGTGATACTAGCCATCAGAAGTAGTTGGAGGTGCATTAACTCACTCCAGTTCATCCCAATCAGCCCAAAATAGACAGTGACATGATGTAGGCACCTTTACAACTCAACTTAATTGATTTCTAGGTGAAACAATAATCAGTTTGCTATTTGGTGCACTTATGACACTCAGATCACCCCAGAATTGCTCCCTGATTGAAGGAGGAAGCCCAGTTAGCCTCCATGATTAAAGGAGAAGGCTTAGTTGGCCTCCTTGATTGAAGGAAGGTGTGGGTGTGCTCATGCTGATGTCATGGTGTGCTCATATGATGCCAATTGAGTCAATTAAACTTAGGATAGTGGGTAATTAGGCCAAAATTGACCAAATAAAGTGTGTAAGTTGGATAATGACTCCAACACCCCCCCTTAAGCTATACTAGGAGGAGTAAAAATAAAATTCACAAATGCTAGGGCCTTGAAAAAAAAGGCCATAGGTCACCCTATACAAAAATGTAACCCTAACAATGCTCAAAATAAAATTCTAAGCAAGGAAAGAGGGAAAACCCAATGGGAAAACCCCCTCGTCAAGCTGAACACTGAAGAAGTAATATGATCACCCTGATGAAATCACCCTCAACAATGAACGAAGGTAATTGAATTTTTTCTCAGTAAATTTCTTGGTGAGGATATCTACAATCTGCTGATCTGTAGGGCAGTATTGCAGAACAATGGTCAGGTCATGCACCAACTCCCTAATGTAGTGCATGTGTATCTCAACATGTTTGGTCCTCTTCCTAGTAACTAGATCTATGGAGATATTAATAGCACTTTTATTTTCTCAAAATATTAATGTGGACAAAGAACTACCAATCTCAAAATTTGAAAGAATGCCTTGCAACCAAACAGCTTGGATGCAAGCATTCACTGCTCCCTTGTACTCAGCCTCTGTTGAAGACAATGCAATGGCAACCTGCTTTTTTCTAGACCAACAAATGTGGCCACCACCAAACATAAATACATACCCAGAAGTGGACTTTCGATCTATGGAATCCTCTGCACAATCTGAATCTGTATAACCAACCAACTCTAGCTCAACATCTATAGCATAGTGAATGCCATAGGATCTTGTGCCCTGAATGTACTGAAGGATCCTCTTGTATGCCTTCCAATGGAGCTCATGAGTCTGCTGCATGTATCTTGATACAACATTGACAACATAACAAATATCAGGCTGTGAATGTGTCAAGTAAATCAAGCTACCAATCAGCTGGTGGTAGATAGTGCAATCCATGGGTGGAGTGGATTTTCCCTCTTCAAGGTTGATCCCTGAGAGGAAAGGAAATGAGGAATCCTTGTATTCAGCCATGTTAAACTTAATTAATAGGTATGAAATGTATTTATATTGAGTTACCATTATCCCACCAAAGTCTTGGGATATTTCAAGCCCCAGAATTTGCTTCAGCAGCCCCAAATTGCTCATCTCAAATGCATCATGAAGGGCAGTTTTTATGAAAGCAATCGAAGCAAGTGTGCTTCCAGTTATCAAAAGATAATAAAAATATAAAAAAATTATAATAATATTACCATTATACTGCTTCAAATATACATTTGGATCATATTTTTATATTTTTAATTTTTGTGAAAGAAGAAAGACATCCATCTTGGCATACCATGATCTTGGGGCTTGTTTCAACCCATATAATGATTTCTGCAATTTGCAAACCAAAGAAGGATCTGATGTGTACCCCTCTAGCTGCTCAACATATATCTCCTCATGAATGTCTCCATGTAGAAAGTCACTCTTGACATCCATATGATGCACCTCCCAGTGCTTGGATGCCGCAATGGCCAAAACTAGGCGGATGGAGTCCATTTTTGCCACCGGTGCAAAGGTCTCATGATAGTCAACTCCTTGGACCTAGGAGAACCATTTTTCAACCAGCCTTGACTTATATTTTTAGGTTGTGCCATCAGCAGCAACTTTTTTTCCAAAACACCCACTTGCATTGAACTAATTTACTCCTAGGTGGAAGAGAAACTAGCTCCCAGGTAGCATTTTTCTGAAGAGAATTAAACTCTTCGTCCATAGCAGCTTGCAATCTTGAATATTTTCGAGCATGGTAGTAGGACTTAGGATCTGACCCAATAATTAAATAACAGGTATCATACAGAAATGAATCATGACTAGAGAGAGCAATACCTTCTCTTTGAAAATCAGACCGGGTTCTTCTTGGATCAGTAGGATTTCCAATGTTTTCCCCGGCGGAAGAGAGTGTCTTATTGGCCCAAGTTGGGAGATGTGTTTGGAATTAATAATATGATTCTGAACCTGATATATGTTTCTCACTGATATCAGAAATAATATCATCAATATCAGAGCCATCAATCCCAATTTCATCATCCAAATGATTAGCAGAACATGAGGGAATTTCAGCAGTTTTCTCCTTGACTAGTTCTACCTCTTAGAGAGGCTCTTCAAATTAGACACTTATTTCAATAAAAATTTGTTTCATTATGATATTCAGAAGATTTAATCCTTTATATTCTTCTGGATATACAATGAACAAACATTCAACACTTTGCAGTTGCAAAGCATTCCTCTTGTCATGCGGAATTTGGGCCCATGCAGTGGACCCAAATACCCTGAAATTTGACACATCCGGCTTGTGTCCAAAATAGGCTTCGAAAAGTGTATTTCATTTCATGGAAGAGTGAGGTAATTTGTTATGAATTTGTGTAGAAACATTCATGGCCTCAGCCCATAAATTTTCAGCCAATCCTTTTGCTTCTAGCATGCAGGTGGTCATCTCTTTGAGAGAGCGGTTTTTCCTTTCTGCTACACCATTTTGTTGAGGAGTGTAGGGAATGGAATGTTGGATATTGATCCCACTGTATGAAAATATTTGTAGCAATTCAGAACTGATATATTCCCCTCCATTATCATATCTTGGATATTTAATCTTTCTCCCAGAGGCATTCTCAACCAGTGCTTTCAACTCAATAAATTTGTCCAAAACTTCATATTTTTTCTTGATGAAGAAAACCCAAGTGTATCTAGAAAAATCATCTATGAAGGTGAGTACATACCGAGATCCATTCATGGATGTGGTGGGAATATTTCCTCTGATATTAGAATGAATCAGCCCCAAGATACTTGATGCACAACTTTCCTTTCCCCGATCAAACTTGTGCTCAGGGTGTTTTCCCACAATACAACCTTTGCAAAATCCGGTGGTAGTTTTGATGGCTGGGAGGCTTTAAACCATGGAATTTTTCTGAATTTGGTGCAAGTATATGAAGTTTAAATGACCAAATATTTCATTCCATATTCTACTGAACTCATTTCCATGAGTTAGAAGAGCGGTGGGCTTTGCATCCGCCACAAAATGGGTAAACTCATAGGCCTTAGCATGATGGTTTGCTAATCATTTTGCAATAAGTTTCCCAGATGCAATCTCATTGATTTCTACATCATTGGGTCTGAAGTTTACTCACTTGGGCACTCCTGTATGATTCATTTTATATACACTCAGGAGGTTGGAGGCTAAGGATGGTACATACAGAACATCAAAAAAACTACCTATGTTCAAGATTTATTGTACCTTTTCCTTTTGAAATGATGGTAGAATCATCTCCTATGTGGATGGGAATGATTTTTTCAGTGTCCAGGAATGAGAAGAAATATATGCTTTCCATCATGTGATTTGAATCTTCAGAGTCTATAAGCAGATATTTGGGCTTTGAGGTGCTTTCCATGAGAGCATGTCCTCTTTCTTGCTGGGTATCCCTATCTTGATTATCTCTCTTCTGAACACTCTCCAAAAGATGGATATTGTTTCTCTCAAGGAGAGAAGTCATCTCATCAATATTATTCTTCATGCAGGCATGTTTAGGGTGGAAGCCCTTCCCGCAATAGGAACACTTGACTTTCTCTTTTCCTTGGTTTCCTTTTTTCTTGTGTTTCTTCTTTGGTGCATCAAATTTACTCTTTTGATTCTTCTTCCCTTTACCCTTCGGATATTTGGGCCAGGAGGCAAATAGAGCTTGATATTTTAAGGATGGAATGATCCCCATATGAATAAGCTTGTCATGCTTGTTTGTTAGGGACTCAATGAAGGCATTGAGAGAAGGCATCTTCCATCCAGGGGTTGTGAGCTTCCTAGAA
Organism: Pseudotsuga menziesii; assembly: GCA_001517045.1. Lineage (NCBI taxonomy): Eukaryota > Viridiplantae > Streptophyta > Pinopsida > Pinales > Pinaceae > Pseudotsuga > Pseudotsuga menziesii. Next base: position 453,055 of record LPNX010809456.1, on the reverse strand, counting down.
TGAAAAGTGGAAATAAATACTGAGTAGTACGCACCAACTTTGGAGAGAATGGCGAGAATGAGTTACTCATCCTCCTTCTTCACCTCACACTGCTTCAATTATATGACTAGATACTTGAATTTTGTGAAGAAGTCATTGAGAGTTTCAAAATTACCAGGTTGAAGAGAAATCAACTCATTCTCTAGCTGATAAATCCTCAAATCATCCTATTTGTCATACAAGGAGGCATGTTGGTCCCAAATTGATTTCAGAGTCTTCAATATCGTGAGATGGAATAGAATATCCTTAGAGATAAAGAGACACAGAAACCCAAAAGATTCATCCATCTTGTTAAAGAATCTAGCCTTGTCCACAACATGGTTTGGCTCTTCCTCGATGTCCATAGTGACTCTGTAGAGTCCTTTAACACGTAGCTGGATCTCCATGTCTCCTTTCCATTGGTGGTAATTGAAAGGAGTAAGAAGATCTATGGAAGAAGCCATTCTTCTGTTGTAGTGAATGCAGTGAGCCTATAAGAACCTGCAATCAACACAAAAAAAGTCATTGTAAGGTTGGACATCTTGCACATTTCAGGTTTTCATCACACCCAACATAATTGATCAAGCAATCTTGATCAATGATTCCTTAACTTGGGGTATTAAGTGGTAAACCTTTGACTTCTGGTGCAATGCTGAAATTTGAGCTTTTTGCTCAATTTTGCATGCTAGATCCATCAAAAATCATGTTTTTGAAGAATAGAGCTTTGCCCCTTTGTGGCTCTGATACCATATTAATTCTGTCACAAAAATCTTGAGACAAAGCATAGACACACAAGTGATTCAAGACAAATTAGGCATGGAATGACATAACGATATTGCAATAGGAGGTTGCAGCTCTGTATAATCAATCATGGAATTAATAATACAATACGCAAAATGCATGAATGCAAAGCCAATTCTAATTCACTAGAGGTCATTCGAATTGCATGGATGGGTGTAGCTTAACTGTCTGTCAGCCAACACTAGACACATAGTTAACCACTAATCTAGCCATGATTGAATCTAAATGAGTCCTAACTAAATCAGAGTGCAATAGATGACTGATTCTAACTGAATGTAACTCAGACACATGTCACTTCATGTCAATCAATAGGTGGTAGCACATCACTAACTCCAATTAGCTCCGATGAAGTTAACTGAAGTGATACTGGTCATCAGAAGTAGTTGGAGGTGCATTAACTCACTCTAGTTTATCCCAATCAGCCCAAAATAGATAGTGACATGATGGAGGCTCCTTTACAACTCAGCTTAACTAATTATCAGGTCAAACAACAATCAATTAGCTATTTGGTGCTCTTATGACACTCATATCACCCCATAATTTCTCCTTGATTGAAGGAGGAATCCCAGTTAGCCTCCCTTATTGAAGGAGAAGGCTTAGTTGGCCTCCTTGATTGAAGGAAGGCATGGGTGTGCTCATGCTGATGTCATGGTGTGTTCATCTGATGCTAATTGAGTCAATTAAACTTAGGATAATGGGTAATTAGGCCAAAATTGACCAAATAAAGTGTGTAAGTTGGATAATGACCCCAACACTTTCAAAGCACATGAGGATGACTCAAAAGCATTGGAACTTTTCGATGGAGGGAATTTAAACTCAACAATTAAAGGATAAAGAGCATCTACAGGTGGCAGACTCAACATCAAGATCATATTCAATAGTTTAAACTTCAGTATTCGAGATCCCACATTTTCAAGCATTTGGTTTTAGTTAAAGAACAAGTGGCAACATCTTCTAGCATTCAAACCATGTCAAAGCAACATGTCATTTAATGTTAAATTGATTCCTAGAAAGTAATGATTAGTTATACAACTGTCATCATTTTAGTATCAACCTTTTATTTTTAGAAAGGGAATTTAGGATGACTCAAATATTTTTTGGGGGACTGGGCAATCATTTTTCTATATATGCATATGTAAAACATAAAAAAGGGGTTCAATCCTCATGGGAAGAGAGGCTTTTCATTGTAGTTAACGGGTTACTTTCTGTATATATTTTTAACAAAGTTAGCACAATAGTGACAGTATTTATGCAACAAATATTCATTCCAATATGTTTTTTCAGTGTGTACTCTCCTGTTATTTATCATTTGTTATATTTTACTGCATTTAGCTGAAGTAAATGTATGGAATTCATGTTTTAGTTATTGATAGGTATAACTCCCGATTCAATTCTATTCCATTGACATATCATACATTTATACATTTCATGTGGTGGTTGAGAACCGACCTTTTCACCTTCCTATGAAACTATTCATATTCCTATTTATTTATTTATTTACAATATATAATCCCAGCGGATTATATTCTAACAATCCCCCTCTTAATCCGAAGGGGTGTTCGTAAGTCTGAGCATGGTTCTGAATCTTTCAAACTTTTCTCGTCCAAGTGCTTTGGTGAAGATGTCTACAACTTGATCATTTGTGGAACAATGTCGAAGATGGACTGTCTTGGCCTCTACATGATGTTGAATCAAATGATACTTTGTGTTGATGTGTTTGGTTCGATCATGGAATCTAGGATTCTTAGCCAGCTTGATTGCATAAGTATTGTCGACCAACAATGGAGTGGAGTTCTCTTGTTTTTCTTGCAAATCTTCAAGTATATTCCTGAGCCATACTATTTCTTTCGTTGCTTCAGCTGCAGCCACATATTCTGCTTCTATTGTTGAATCTACCG
>LPNX010809456.1:430921-448902 GCA_001517045.1 Pseudotsuga menziesii | reverse complement strand
GGCGAAGATAATTTTCAAAAGCATTTGAAGTGTATTCTTTCCCATTATTAGTACGAAGTGTACCAATTTTTTATTGTGCTTGTTTTTCTATCAATGCATGAAAGTATTTGAATGTTTGAAATGCTTATGATTTTGTCTTTAAATAGTAAATCCAGCACATTCTTGAGTAGTCATCAACAAATGTCATAAAATACTTATTCCCATTTGCTGAAGGAGTTGGCATTGGGCCACATAAATCAGAATGTACTAATTCTAATTTCCTACTTGCTCTGAAATTAGATTCATGGAATGGCAGCTTACTATGTTTCCCTAATATACATGCATCACATTTGTTCTTCTCTTTAGGAATGGTGGGCAAACCAAATACACCATTCTTTCTCAACAAACGAAGACTGTTATAATTTAGATGACCAAATCTTGCATGCCACAATGAACTAGATGACAAATTACCTTCTCCATGCTGAGAGAGGTAGGCATAGTTTTGAACTCTTGCAGATGAACCCTTTAGCTTCAGCAACTTCCCATCTTCGTATCCAATCATGATGACTTGGTTGTCAGAGGACTTTCTTATTTCTACGATTCCATCAAACATGTGGATGGAATGGCCTTACTGTCAAATCTCCACCAAGGACAGCATGCTTCTCTGCAACTCTGGAAGATAGAGAACATTCTTCAACAAGAAATCAAGGAATCCAGGCATCTTTAGTCAAATGGTGCCCATTCCCTTTGGTTTAAGACTTGACTTATCTGCAAAGTAAACTATGCCATCTATTGTTTCATTATGTTCTTCAAAACAGTCTTTTCTAAATGTCATGTGTGATGTTGCACCAGTATCAAGCAGCCAACAATCTTTGTAAGATGAAAGTGAAGTCATTTCATTAATTCCAAGATTACAATGTGCAACAATACAATGAGCAGAATCAGAAGATTTACTAGCATCTTGATTTTTATTATCATCTTTCTTTTGGTTATTCTTGTCTTTGATGGAGTCCCACGAAGCCCAACACTGATCTGATGTGTGCCCAATCTTTCCACAACGCTTGCACTATAAATCTGATCTTTTGTTGGAGTTGTTTCTGCCTCCTCTACCTCTGAAGTTTCTTCCTTTGACTCTCTTGCTGCTTTCTCCTTTGGAATGATCTTTGCCAGAGAGAGTGGCACCAACTATTGATGACAAAGATTGCATCTTTTACAGCTATTAGTTTAATTTACAATAATGAACTTAATATGACAAAGAGAAATAGGAAAACAATAACCTTGTAGGTCTACAGTCTTTGCCAAGGTGAATACAATGCAAGTTTACAGGCTTCTTCAATACAAAATATATTAGTCACTATTAATATATGATATATTAGTCACAACACAATATATCAGTCTTAGTATCACAATGAAATATATCAGTCTCAGTATTCAGAATTTTTGAATATTGAGATCGGTCTTCAAGCAACATAGGCTCGCTTGATTTCTCAATACGTAGGCAGCTCCACAGGTTCAGTCTCATATATCCAAAATGCACCTTGCAGCATTTCAGGAAGTATACAGCAACATGTATACACCAGCAACATGAATAAAAATTTTCCAGACTCCACGCAGGCCTCTCCACGCATATACTTATCACGTCTTCACCTCCACGTTCTTAGAACTTGAAATGCCCTTCGAATGATAGCACAAACTTTAAACCCTAGAACGGACAGGAAAAAACAAGGGATCTCACAGGCATCTAATGACCCTCCAAATTGTATAGAAATTTGGCTCGTATCACATCAAATATTGCTATTGTTCCATCCATAGTACTGCATGCAAGACGACTTCCATCTCGATTCCATGCAACAACAATACACAACTACATTTTTCAAAAGCATAATGGAAACAATGGTTCAATACGTGCAGCAATGCACAATCTTAGCTCAACTCTATCTCCAAAGCCTTATCAATGGAGATATCACAATATAACTCAACGATTGGTATCCTCCAAGATACCGCGAAGGAGATGCAGATATTGATAGGTCACGGACACAAAAAGGATTAGGAATCACGTGAATTAGAGGTTTTATTTCCACGCAGTCTTCACGATCAATTGTAGGTCGCAGTACTCCATGCAGCTCCTTGAATTAGTACTCCATGCAACTCTTCAACGCAAGGTATACGTACGCAGTAAATATCAGTCTCCAATGCAAGGTATACATCAGTCTCCAACGCAAGGTATACTTTCTCAACGCAGTCTCATTGCAATCACAGGTCGCAGCACTTATGAAAGAGTTTCTGTCTCATCTGCTGGTGCAACACAGTTGTCTTGGTTGCATTCTACAGGGGTTATAACTGTCAACTCGCATCGGTTCAAATCGTGACAATTCTGGAACGATATCAGCTCCAATATAAATCCAAAACTCACGCAGCATAATATATACTCATCTCCAAAACTCACGCAGAAAAATATTCATACAACACGCTCACGGGATTCAGGCTCATACGCAGCATATATACAGTTCTAATATGCATCTCTAATACACAGATTCAGGCTTAGGGCTAGGTATTTATTCCTTCACAAAAAACTCAACAGAAGGTCACGTCTCTTAGGGTTTCTGTATTCCTTCACAAACAAAACTCAACAAGATGGTGAACAAGATGGCAAAATGCCATGGCTGAGCATGCAAGAGTTATGGCTAGGACTATCACAGGGATTATCACATCATGCAGAGGATGGATGGGGCTGAGCGGAGCGTTAGAGCAGCCAGCGCATGCACCAATGCATGCAATCTGCAGACTGAGGAAAGGGCAGATGAATGAGTAGACTGGAAACAGGCAGGAGTTATGGCAGTGCTCTGATACCACTGATAGGTATAACTCCTGATTCAATTCTATTCCATTGACATATCATAAATTTATACATTTCATGTGGCGGTTGAGAACCAGCCTTTTCACCTTCCTATGAAACTATTCATATTCCTATTTATTTATTTATTTACAATATATAATCCTGGCGGATTATATTCTAACAATTATGCTTCTTGCATATAGAAATGCACGTTATGTTTTAATGATGACTGGTTCAGAATTCACCCTCCTTTGGTGCTCAGCTCACAGTTATCATCCTTCATGTTCTTTCTTCTAAAGTTGTATTGGGAATTCATCCATGTTTGATGCTACCAATGTAATGGGATTTTTCTATTCCAAAGTTGTATTGGGAATTCATCCTTGTTTGAGGCTCCCAATACAATGGGATTTTTCTATTTCATTCTGCTATCATGGAATACTTTTTATTGCTGAAGAACATACTCATTTTTACTTTGTTATCTCAGAAATACTGCATTGTCTTTGAATTCATATTGTAACCAGATTTTGACTCCATTTCCCAATGGATTTTTTCCCTTGTTTTCCTAACCACAACCTATCAATTTACCAATATTTGTCCCATTTTGAACCTAACCACTGTTGTATTGCGTAATCAGTTGCCACATGGACTTTAGGGTGACTGAGATATCAGAGAGAGCCCTATTTGGGTTGAAAGAGTCTAGCTTTCAACTTAAAAGCAGTTTATCTATTCCTTGGGATTTATTTGATACAATCCAAAGAAAATTTCGAGTGCTAACATTTTGGTGCCATTGCCGAAGAGACGAAAGCCAAATATTTCCCTGGGTATGAACGACAGAGTTTCAGATTTGACTGTTGACGGTGAACGACAGTCAGACATCTAGCAGACTGTGCATCTTTCACCTGGTGACTCCAACCTCGAAGAATCCAAATTTCAGAATTTTTATGGTGACTCCACTGTCAGAAGGTTTCAGAGTTTAAAGTGTTGATATGGTTTCCTCATCTATCAAGATGATAGGGTATGTGGAAAATCCTATTTCTATTGAGGGTTTTAAAGAGTATTTTGATATGTTTGATGATGATCAAATCAAAGGAGTTTTTTCAAATTTTTTACCCATATAATTGAAGTCATATAAATGTTCTTCCGAAGATAATATTTGTTTCTTAGAAGCATTTTCCATGGAGATTGAAAATGAAATTCAGGTTTGTTGGCATGTTTTTCTGTCTAAGGTCAACATAGGAGATTCAACCCACACAAGTTGCTTATAGCAGCCCTTGGGATGTTTGGGTTAGCTGAATCTCACAGGTTTATAGTCCTGTTACTATCCAAGTTCTTATCATTTTAAGGAGGATACAACCACTTAAACTTGGCGAAAGTAGATCCTAAATTTGAATTTAAACTAATCTATTTATTATCTATTATTTTTTCTTAACTAAAACTACTAACTTATTCCTAACTTATTCTATCTAACTGTGCTCTCATAAAGTGAGTCTCAATTATGGCTTTGTTTTCTTTCCTAATGAAAAATTCAAAATAAGAATAATAACAACTAATTAAATATATAACTTTTAACAGCTGTTAAAACAACTGCTAAAATAGTATTACTAAATATGAACTAACAGGAATCTATATGCAATTTAACTAACTAGCCTATCTCAGCTAAGAGAAAAATTTAATAACTAAGTTAATAATCTATTGATGATATATATATATATATATATATATATATATATATATATAATAATTTTAATTCCGAAAATAATTTACTAGAATCAAAATCATAATATTTTTCTCACTTGTAAAATATTTATGATTATGATAATAAAACCAACACATTTTATCATTCTAGAACCATAAACAACCAATAGAAAATAAACACTATTATTTCAATATTTGAAACAAAAATAATTAATTAATTTATCAAATATTTGCAAAAACACTAATATATTGATTCATCAATTAATATGTCATTGACATTATATTGATAATCTCATTAATAAAATTAACAAGATATACAATATTAACATCTAAATCAAACAAAGAAATAAGATTTGAGTAATTTTTACAATAATACATACAAATACATCACAACATAAATGTATATATGGACGATTTAAGAAAGTTAAATATGAAATATATTGATAAAAGTTTCAAAACTAGAACAAAAATGATACCAGTTGTTGAATTATGTCTGCACATATCCTTGGAATGAAAACACTTCAACATAATATAAACAACATAAGAGGTCTTAATTTCAAGAAGTAAAATTCTTAGTCATACTCGCCTCCTTGCTCAGAAATTGTTTGTGACTTATATACACGAATGTCATCAACCACTTGGAGACTTTTAAGGATCCTATTCCAAAAATAGAGTAGTCTATTTCTACAATCATCCTATCGATGAAGTAGCTTAACTAACATTTCAACTAAAGGCACCTGGAAAATGAAAATCATTGTTGATGTGAGTTTGTTGCTTAAATGACTCTTGTTCATCCAGCTACTTCAATGAAACAAATGTATTTAGTAGTCACACACCATGTGTCAGCAAACATTGATTTTGTTTATCCACCACATCCAAAATGTACACCTGCACAACCAGTTACAATGTAAATTTCTATTAAAAATTGTAACAACTGCATGTAACAAAAAATAAATGAATTCTAAGCATGCCTACAGAATCTTTGATTCTGTAGGTATGCTAATTAAATCATGCTATTACTTGTCAAAAAGAAAACATAATATGAATAACTGAAATATGTCAGAAGTTAAGTTGCGATTTGTAGCTTGATAGCTCTTCTTGATTCAGATAGCTTGGCTTTGAGTTCCAAGTTATTTCGCTTTTGATTCTATGCTTGTTTGAGCAATTGCTCATCAGTTATCATCACAGATTTCCTAGTAGCTTTATATTTATCCTTTGTTATGTTCAACTCTCTCCATCTATTTACCCAATCTAACAATTCTCCTCTGAGCGTTTTGATTTCCTCTTCCTTAACTAACGCATTGGCTTGATGTTATTTCACCTCTGCTCTCAATTGAGTGATTTTACTTTCAAATATTCTATTAAGAGCCTGCTGTAAAATTTGTTTGTTCTTATCCTGAGAAGAATCACTGGATTGTGAAGAAGTTGTATTATAAATAGGTGAAGAAACACCAATGGCTAAAGGTTTCAGCTCAGACTCATCAAGAGGAGAATTATCAATCTCTTTAGCAGTTGGTTTTAAAAAATAATTCATTGTTACATTCTATCCAGTATCAGGTAAATTTTCATGAATTGGGGAAACTACATCCTTATCACTTTCAACTTCAACCACAGGTAATATCTCATCATGTTACCTTATGGATGGCATAGAAATTGTGGCCATGCTGCGTGTAAATCTACGAGCACAAATAGAGGCTGATTTTTTTATATATTTAAGCTAAAATTTATTAACATGAGTCGAACCTACATTTGGGAGTTTTACTAACCTTACATATTTTTGTTCAAATTCTTTATCATCTAAGGCTAGTTGTCTATTTCCCGAAGCTTCACTGATTGACTTAGGGTTCTCCCCTAACAAATCGTTTCCTAAATATGTGAACAAGATGAGTTTTTTGACACTTGTAGCCTTAGGGTTTTTATTAGAGTTACCTTTAGCCGAATCATGCACAAAATATTGCCTTATTTTTCGGCGAGTCTTAGGTCTTTCAGAGGGGCACATTTCATTTTGGCCGAAGCCATTTTCACTCAAAAATTGATCCCAATTTTTACCTATCAAAGAAAACTAGTGCTGAACCAAATTTTTTACCAAGCCATGGTGAAAAATACTATGGTCATGGTTTCCTATGGTATTCTGGATCATAGAAGCCATTTTTTGCAAACTATTAAGGAGATAATAAGGAAAATTAAGTTTTGATCCTTTAAAATCCATTAGGAATCTTAAATGGTAAAAATGCATAGAAGAATACCTGCCATCACAAGTGATATATCGAATGATCATATGTAGGAGCAATTCCCACTGGGGTTTGAGATATTTGAATGGGTATCCATTCTTTTCATCAATCCCTTTAGGCAGGGGAAGTAGACATGTTTTCACTTCTCCCTATTTATCTCCTTCTTCTTAAACCATCGTTCTCCTCTATGTGGTAATTTTGTGGCTTATGCTATGAAATTATTAGAGATATTCAACTGTACATTCCCTATTTGAGCCATGTTCTCTCTGAGAGACAGAGCGAAACGTCGAGTGACCTTCACATTATGTCCACTAAAGCACCTAAAAAACTCTCCCCAGCCGATTTTGTCAAATAGTTGGGAAATATCGGGCTATATATCCAACAACTCGGCCCCTTCTAGTTCAAATCTGGATAAGGGAGCCATTTTTACATCCACTGGTTCTTTTGTTGATAGGACATGGAAAGGGGCCGTGAATACAGACGTGATTGGTATGCAATGTTTAACAACCATAATGAAATCTTCATTTGGCTCTATTGGTAACCAAAATAGAACCCTAGGTTCGTGTAAAACCATGATTACTCCACCATCAAAATCACAATGAAAGCTCATAATGATATAACATAGGAAATCATACGAGTTATTAATTGAAAGAGATATCTGAGATATAAACACTTGATTTAGTTATTAACCATTTGTACCATAATTGACAAGTGTTTCTATGTCATAATTCATGTCCTTTAACCAAGCTAGGTTGATCACCAAGTTTTTAACATTTTGATTTTTGTTTCATTGAAATAATATATAATAATTTTTAGGCCTATTTCAAAACATAGAAATCATATTATTTTCTTTAAATCTAACTTAGTTTTTATTTATATACAAAGGTCTAGACATAATTAAAAGAGATCATGTTAAATTATATTTGTTAAGGTTAAAATGAAATCAATTTATTAACCAAAACAAAATATGATAAAATAAGAAAATAAATGATTAATACTATGTCTAGTATTTCAAAAATTATACTATAAAAACTTCAAATGAAATTTCAAAGAAGTCATGTAGAAAGTGAGAAATGAAATAATCTAACTCAATTTGAGAAAGAAAAAATTAACACGTTATGAATTAATATATAATCATAATATAGAATAATAATAAAAATTTGATTATATGTAAATTCAAATTTAACAGCTATTAAAATAAATTAACTGCATAAGAATTGAGTTAGATAAATCATGGCTTCAAAAATTCCATCTTGATCAATAATTTTCCCTAATTGAGAATACCTTCAGAATCAAAGATTCTGAATACATTCTTTAATAATTTTCAAGAATTGATTAAAGAAGGAAACTAATCAATTTTATTAAGTAAAATAAAATTTGAGGAGATTGTTTCTTGTAGACAAATGGCGACATACCTAGGCGAACCAGTTATCTCTGTCTAAAAATTTCAAACAATTGTGTAAACTATAACCTTATGATCTACTTAAAACGGTCAGAAATTCTCAATCTAACCAGAACCCAACTTTATTTTCCGTATGCAAGTATGTTTCAGACTATCCTTATCTCTATCAGTAAAGATGAGCTTAATAAATTTCCCTGTAAAAAAAAATTACTTAGTGAGAATCATCAATAAAAGATGCAATACTTTACTTTTCTACAAAATTTCTGAAATCTGTTTCATTTATCATTTTTATTGCATCATTTTATTTTTGATCTTTTAGTTGAAGAATACTATCTAGGTTTAATAACCATATTTTGATAGCATCATTCACGAGAACTGCTAAAGATAAACAAACCGGCTCGTGATGAGACCTCCTATCTCTTGATCTTATAATCAAGAGCCATCACCCTAGTGATTATAAATGATGTTATCTTAAGCAGAGCTGATGATCATGAATATGGCAGCTTGTGATGAGACCTCCTAATATTCAATCAAATTTTATTATGTATATTATATATTTTTAACAATTATATCATACAAAATAAGGAATCACTATCCAACTTGGTAACCAAATGCCAGTGTCACTCGCCAATATCATCAGAAAATGAATCGGCCAACTCATTACTAAGACTTTCTATCTCTTGATCTTGTGATCAAGAGCCATTACCAGTTTCCTGGTAATGTCATACCAATGATGTTTATGATCCTGATCAGACAGGATCATTACTGAGACCTTATGTTCCTTACTTTATAATTTATAATCTTATGAATGGAACAGACTTAGAAACTTTCCAAATTGTAAATAAGCCTTTAAAAAACGACTGATGAAAATATATCTAAGTATAAGGTTTTGAGCAGGAAATCAATTAGCTATAAAGAAATAGATAAATGAGGAATGATCTTAATCATATTCACAGTTGTTATGATAGGTTCTTTACAGATTAAGGAAAATCTAAACATTTTGAGCGAATCTAGAAAGATTCAATTTATCACAGCAATTTGAAACAAATATTGAAACTGACATTCGACCACAAGCTTTATTTATTTACAAGTGCCTCTTCTAATAGAACTATATACATGATAGATAAAATGATTATCTTATTTCCTTTTCTTAAATAGTTAAACAAGATTTATTTATTTACAAGTATCCTGTTTAATAAAGATTATGTAGAAAAGATAAAAATAATATGATGATTTGATAATAATAATCAATTTTCAGAAAATTAAAGAAGATTAAATCTGGAATTTTGAAAATATTTACAGATAAAAAAATTTGCAATCAAAGAAGACAAGATACAACTGTTCATAAAAACAAGTTTCAAAGTCATCAAAAGAAAATAAAATACTGTATATACAAAATAGACAAATTTATATACAGATCAAGGAGTTTGATGAAATTAGTAAAAATACTTTTTAAGAAGCAACCCATTTACTGGAAAAGCTTTGGACTGACCTTCCAAAATCTGTAATCGAAAAGTGTTTGGATATAATTTCTCAGAAATGACAAACAAACCTAACCAAAGATGCTGAAATTTTGTATGTTCACCCTTTTATTCATGGGATTTATCCCATTTTAAGATCAAATCACCGATTTGTAAATATTTGTTTGACACTGAGGTTTGATCAAACAAGGTCTTAACAATTTGCTGATGTTTTATAAAATGTTGTTTAGACTTTTCTCTATCTTCTTCCAGTTTTATCAGAGTGTTAATCCTTTTCTCCATAGCTGAACAATTTTCATCTTGAATAGATTGAGCTAATTGTAGAGAAGGAAAAAACAGATTAGGGGGTAAGATGGCTTCTATACCATAAACAAGGAAGAAAGGAGAATTCCCTATTGAAGGTTTAGGGGTTACTCTGTCTTCCTAGAGAGCATTAAACAATGCTATATGCTAATTGCTGTGGTGTGTAGCAATATTTTTCTTAAGAACCTTTAACAAGTTTTTGTTGGTTGATTATGCTAAACCATTACCTCGAGGGTAATAACTCGTAGAGTACCTGATTCTAATACCTTTTTCTAAAGAAAATTGAGTTAAATGAATTGAAGAAAAATAAGAGGCATTATCAAAGACAAAGTGAATTAGGAACACCAAATCTAGTAATGATAAAAGATTCCAAGAAATGAACAACCTGATTAGTGTTTACTATACGTAGAGGGGAAGATTCTTCCCATTGGGTGAAATAATTTGTCCCCGTGAGAATATATGATGGCACTGATCATTTAGAGACCTCAAAACTGAGAATACCGAAACTAATAGGCCTTAATTTTCTGTTAAACAGCTTGGAGAGTTGTCTAACCTCCTTTCCGAAATTCTAACCCTTCCGAACGTTCCCTTCCACAATGGGATTTCCACATTCACCTTTTCCACACTTTAGAATGCGAAAACCAGAAAACTCATTTTTCCAATTTCCTAACTTCTGCCACTTTCACACTTCCACAATCCCGCGCTTCCGTACTTTCGCACTCCTGCGCTTCCGTACTTCTGCACTTCCACACTTTCGGTTCGGATTTCAGAAGGTCTTATCGATTTTTGAAACTTAGGTTTCCTCCCTTTTCTAACTTTCCGATTCAGATTGCAGAACTTAGCTTGTCAAATTTTGAACTGGGTTTTTTGCCCTTCACTTATTCCGCACTGTTGATCCTTGCGGATTCGCTCTCAATCGTTGATCCGTCTCCAGAGAGCGGACTTCAAATTGACAGTGAACTGGATCACATAAGAATTTCACGTCCATCATTTTCTCTTAACCACCTTGCTAGTAGGATCAGCGGAATCACTGGTGACCATCAGATCTGGATCGACGATGGACCTCAAACTCAATAAAACAAATTTTAAAAAAATTCCATGTACATCAATGGTGTTAACCTTCCGTCACTTTCACCAAGCGTAATGCCTTGCCATCGTCGATATTCTTCCAAGATCTATCTCCACCTTTGATCTGTGTTGCAATGCACATATACTGTCGGTTTACTGTGTGTATATAATTCTTTTGTCCTGTGCACAAATTATACCTGTAAGTTATGAATTTCTATACAGAGTAATAATTTCAACCAATATGATTACAAGCTTCATAATTTGTACATAGAAAATCAACTTCAAATTATTAAAAGCTTCCTTGAACTTGAATTTCTCAATAGATCAATACAATCAAAGATCCTCAGTCTTTGTATATGCTCCAAAAATTGAATACCGATCTTCTTCTCCTTTGATCTAATATTCAAGCTTCTTCGAGCTATCCTCAAACCTCTATGAGCTATCCTAATCTCTGTGAGCTAAAACTAAGCTATCTAAGAAAATAACTCAAACTGAATTAAATACAAGAGGATTATGTTTCCAGATCCTATAACCAAGGACTCAATTTTTATTCAAACTCTTAACTAAACCCTATGAATCATCACTAACTAACTGCTATAATGTCTCAAAAGACTTCAACTCAACCATATCTATTACACATGGAAAGGATCGAGTGTCCTTATCCAGATTTATTCCATTTTTATAAAATAAAAGAAATTTCATATGTGCAAGAGCCTAGGTCTTGAAATTCATTTGACTGTTATGAACTCATGAATGACTTCATCTTCCTGATCCTTTTCCTCTATATTTTCCTCTGCCTTTTCCTCTGTCAGGATATACTTGCTGGTTTGAACTACTAGCTTCCCTTTTCTGCTGCTGTTCCCTTCCTCCAAAGCTTCTCACCTTTTCTTTCTGACTCTGTTTTCTCATAAGCTTCTCCTCAGCCCTCAAAGCAACCTGATATGCTTCCTCAACAGATCTCAATGACAAAAAACCCAATTCATCTTGTATTTAAAATATTAAACCATTAATATACCTAGCTACCCTCTTAGGTGTGTCTTCCATATGTCCAGATCTGATATTTACCTTATAAAATTCCTCAGTATACTCCGTAACTGTCATTGAATTTTGTTTAAGATTTGGCATTTGCCTAAACAAAATCAACTTATAATCCTTAGGAAGAAATTTACCTCTCAATTTAGCTTTCATTCTGTTCTAGTTATTGATCCTGGATTTGTTCTTCAAGATCCTTTCCTCTTACACACCATCTCACCACAATGATGCATGCCCTCTTAACCTTGTGACAACAAATCTAACTTTCCTGTCTTCCTTCACTTTAGCATAGTCGAAGTGTTTGTTCATAGCATTGATCCAATCAATTAACTCTTCTGGATCTAGGATTCAACTATAGAATGGCACATCAGCTCTTGAACTAGAACCTGCATAAAAAATAAACCTAAACATTCTTACCTTAGGAGTTTCAATAGTTGTCTCCTCCTCCTCTTCAGGTATCTCTTCATCACTTGTATCTCTAGTGTTCTCATGATGTATGCCAGTTTCTAAGGCTTCCAACATTTCTCTCATAGTTCTTATCTCCTCTCTCAATTCTGCATTGGCAACAGGTCTTCCTCTCCTGCTCAGACCTCTTCCAACTCTGACCTCCATCTCCTGACACAACAATTCACTAATGGATAAAATTATCGTGTCAATAGTGACTTTCTCTGAATCTGTTAGTAATACTTGAGTAAAAATAACCTTAACTTTCATACAGAAAAATTACTCCAACCCGATAAACTAACAATTCTCAATCTTTCAGAAACAAGAACTATTGTGACCAAACACTCATACCTTCACACAGAATCCCTTTTTTGATCTGATACCACTATGATGGAACTGATTGTTTATAGACCTCATGTTGCAGCTGCAACTTTTTTTCCCAAATTTTTAAAAATTTTGGGCCCTCCTTGTTAACCCAAAAAATCCCTCACTAATCTCTCTATGATCTACACCACCCAAGGACACCACTCCATGACCCTCCATTAGATCCCCACACCCTCAAAAATGCTTAAGGATGAAGAAAAGGGCTTAAAAACCCCAAAAAGGAGCCTAAAATAATCTCCTAGGGACTAAGGCCTCCAAAAAGGGGCTAAAACCCCTCAAAGGAGCCTAAAACCCTAAAAGGAGATAAAGTTAGGGCGAAAGGGGCTAAAAGACCAAAAAAAGGGCTAAAGCCCGGACCAAGGGCTTAAAACCCTAAAAACCCCTAAAAAGGCTATAAAAGGAGGGTGGGGGGTCACTCTCAAAACACTTCTCCCTTGCATACTGTTATGCTGCCCATGGATTCCTTGAGACCCTTTGTCTCTCAAGCCACCCACACTCCCTCTCCTCCATCTTCATTGAGCCATAGCTCCCCCATCCAAGAGAGGTGCTTCCACAAGCTAGGGCATGGTGGCCCATTTCCACCCAAGGAGAAGGTATAACTGTGTTTTCTTGTTTTGTTTATTTTCTTAGTAGTTTCTTTGTTTTCTAACCCATGATTTCATTTGTAGTTTTATTTCCTCACTTGTTTTCCAGGTATTTCGGTTTACAGTAGCTTAATCATTGTTTGCAGGTCATTGAAAGCGGAACCCTAACCTTTGTTTGTAGAGGGGTTCTCCATCTTTGCTTTATTTCTATTCTTTACATTCCATTTTTCCTTTCAGTATTTTTCCAAGCAGGAACCTACCCTTCTGTCCTATAGACAGAAGGGAGCCATTGCTTCCCCTGTAGAAAGGAGAAATCCCTGCTACACTCCTTGTTGATTTTATCTTGCCTGGTTTTATTGGTTTCCTGAACTCGGTTGTTCCTTTGCTACAAATTTGGATTTTCCTGAGATTGAATTGAGTTCAATTGTTTACCATTTTCGGAGGATGAATGCTCATTTTGTTTGTCTACGAATGCTTTTGACTGTGAAGTTTGAAGTTTTTGACTTATGGATTGATTTCCTTTATCGCTGTCGGAGGTCGTTTGAACAGTGAATCGGGACAGTAGTCTTTTACGTAGCTGTCGTTGTGGAAGGTAAATTACGAATGTCTCAATGGACAGTCATGTTTTTCACCGATGGTTTTTATCTCCTTTGTTTATTTTTCAAAACTTTGACTATCGACGTTTTCTATTTTCTCACGATCGGAGCATTAATCCTTTGCGTTGCTGCCGTTTCGGATGGTAGATTGCAAGCACCCCAACTAAAGCTCATATCTTTTCTGATTCTGTGAGTTTTGTTTTTAAAATGATTTGTTTTCTTTTCGCTATTTGGAACTGTTTTTTACATTTGATGGGAGGACTAGCCCTTTGCTTTGCCGATGCTTGATCTTTAGTTGTTCCGATCACCGATGGTTTCGTGATTTACGGGATCCGTAGTCAGTTTGGCATCCACCGTTGTGGCGATCTTTCGCTTTATCTTTCCGATTTTTAGTTGATTTATCTACCAATGCATTTCTAGCTAGTTCCTTGTTCTTCTGATCGTTGATGTTTTCTGGTATGCAGAACCCTTAGTCCATGTGACTTCCGTCGTTACGGCTCCTCATTGAACTAGTCATCCGATGCTGCAGTTTTAGTGTTTATTTCACCAACATTATTCTTGTCACGGAACCCGTAGTCTTTATGCTACCCGTCGTTGCGGCCGTTTAGTGGATTTCTGCTTGATGCTTAGCGTTTTGTTCTCGACTGCTGATAGGGTTTTCCCGCCTTTTGGTGTGTTTTTACACTATTTTATGGAATGGTGGTGTTTTCTCCTGTTATTGGTCGAGTCAGAGTTTTTCTCAGAGGAGGAGGAGCTGTTACATTTTTCCTGGTTCATGTTTTCATTGGAGGGTTTCAAATTAGCTCAGATGCAGCCTGAGTTAGGTGAAGAGTATATTCTATCAGGATTGTGTTTTTAGTTGGACAGCGGGTTTTGAGGATTTTCAGACCTAGCTGGCAGGATTTTCTTTGCCTTATATTTTCATGCATTAATTTTGTTTATATTTTATTTTACAAAATGCATGTATTGATACACTTTGTGTTACTTTGTCAATCGCTAAGTGATCTAAGAACTGGTTACTCATGGTTGGGTGATTGCTGCTATAGAGAAGATATGTATAGAAGACAAAGCAGAAGACAGGAGGCAGCAAGGAAGAAAGAGAAGAAGAAATTAAGGGTCTGAGATCTCAAATAGATCGATAGCAACAGAGGCCTAGGCTTGGGAAAAGTTCATCAGTGACCAAGCTGGTCCCTTTCTATAAATTACTCTTAAAATCTTAATCTAAAATGTAACATATTGTATAAATCATGAGCACTCACAAACAGACAAAATTGTGGGATTGAACGATTGGGGGGAGCCCAAAGGTCATCGACAGGCAGTCCAAGAGTTTTGCTTGTAGTATAAATATAGGAAAGTTAGATAGAAACATGGAATTTTTCCTAGATAGATTTGTGAGAGTATGATGTAAGAAGAACTATTTCCTTTTGCATAAAGAAATTACAAGTTTCCTATTGGAAAAATCTTTGTGGAAGGTTTCAAATGCTGTGCTATGGATTTGTTTAATGTGAACTATTTCATTTTCAGCTGTTGTCCATTAACTGTGAGATCATTCTAACTCTTTGAACCTATGTTCTTGTTATGATTGCGCTCTAGTTTATTCTATGAAATTTCCACTATGAGTAATGAATGCTGTTCATAAACAATTACCTATCTGGTTGTTCATATATCTATAAATGTTCATGTGTTTTGAAATAAGTAACAGCTATTTGTGATTTTTCTTAATGCATGCACAAAATACATTACTCATTGATGAATAATAATCTTGCTCCATAGGGATAGGTTAGATAGTTAGTTTTTTTTTTTTTTCTTGTTGTGTGTGGTTTAGATGCGAGAGAGTTAAGACGAGAGGTAAGAACCTGCGCATCACATTGTGACCGCTCCTCTTATTCTCTATCAATATGCATTTTTAGATAGGCACTTGCATCTCATACTTAAATAAAAAAACTAAAAACATACACGGTGGACTGGGTCGTAACCGGTAAAACCCTTTATTTTTGTTACTTGACCTACGGTAGCCGGACCGTAAACCAGACGGATTCCCCATACCAAATAGTAATGGGCTAGTTGGGAACGTTTACTGGGGAGAATCCCTAACTGTTGTTACCTGCAATTTTCTAGGCCTCAATAGTTTTTGGCGCTAGAAGGAGGGCAGCCAGTGCATGGCTGGCCGAGGAAACTTATTTTCTCGAGATTATTCCATTGGTGATAGTTCTGAAAGCAGTTTGTTTCCCAATCCAATTCCTAAAGAGAAGGGTAAAGAGCATCTGTATTTTGTCAATAGCGAAGTAGTTAATGATCTAAGAAGACATACTAGGGAATATGTGAAGAAGATTGGAGGATTACCAATTATTCCTGTCTTACCCAGAAGAGAATATAAGAAGAAAGACCATCCTATACTGGAAGACACAGTGTTGGTTGGAGATTTTGAAGAACTGGTAGAAACAACCTTATAGGAAGTTGTTTATCCTTTGGATCAAGTGGGCCCTAATACACCTTACTGTTCACCTGTTCATACCCCTATTCACTCACCACCTCATTCTCCACCCAGACTCATGGAAAACGTGAATGCAAATCAGCCACCCAACCCATCGAATCCACCACCTGCTTGGAGGTCTAGGTCACCTGTTACGGAGAGAAATTCCTATGGCTTGGGGTACCACAATAGACAACTTAGCTCCAGAAATCAATCCTTTCCTATATGCAAGAGAAACCAAACAACTAACACTAAAGGATCTCGATTCGTACCTTATTCCGGACGGTTGGTGTAGATCCCCATTGAGCTTTCCAACTTCAGCTTGAATTGATGAATTTCTTCCTCAACATTCAATAAGCAAGACAAGCATACTATATATAATTGTGTTAGCTCTACTCTAGCATATATAATCAATAACATATAAGCATTTGAAATCATCCATGGATAAAATATTCATTCAAACAAACATTATTGGACAAGAAAATATATTACTATTGATATAAAATCAGAGATTACAATGAATACAACCTTTGTCAGCACGTCTGTGAATTGGAGAAATTGAGTCCCCCACTTGGGGCCTCCACCACTTCAATCCTCCATCTCTCGATAGCAAGCTCACAAGCAAAAGGTAAGCTTGGGAAGAAGACAAAAGTGCTCCAAGGGACAAAGGGGATGCAGACTCAAGCACAAGTTCTGGCAACATTGGACTATAGTTCTCTTGCTCTTAATTTCTCATATGCCTTCAATGTATCCAAAGGGTTCCTTATATAGCTCATCAATGGGGTAATGAAAGGTCGGATTCGAGCAATCTCAAGGCATATGGAAGGCCAGGAGACAAGTGAGTCAGATCCACATCAAGGAAAACTCCAAAAGAATTTGGATTTTTGCACACATCCAGATGTACACGGTTTTAGAGGTCAAACTCGTGTATATATGCGATAAAGGGTTTAAAAGTCACATATGGAAATTTAACCATGTTTTTAGGGATGGTCTAGGAAACATAAAAGGAACAAAAATGGTCCATGGGGTCTAAGGAGTTTGCATAAGGATAGGGAAGGCCATAAAAGTGTGATTCACCATGTGTGGTAAAATCAGCTATAACAGATGCCCCCTAATGTGTAAGGTCAGAGGGGTCATACGATGGCCGAAATACATTATAAGTCCATCCCAGAAATGAAGTGATGAAGAACCCAGTGGAAGAACCATCCACCCAATCAGCACTATACAATGATACAACTCTGCATATAACTGCGAATACGTATAGGAGTCTCGGATACATAAGAGTACAATGGCCATGAATAGGCATGATACAATATGACATATGTGGTCATCGCCACGTACAATATACATAGATTAGAATATCCATGATGAATATATCCATGAAGACTAAAGATATACAATGGATCAATATCTCCATAATGGCTGGAAATATCTGAGATCTACTAGAATCAAGTCACAAGAGCTGAAATCTCA
>LPNX010809456.1:271779-430741 GCA_001517045.1 Pseudotsuga menziesii | reverse complement strand
TCCTTAGACCCCATGGACCATTTTTTGTCCTTTGATGTTTCCCTGACCATCCCTAAAAACATGTGAAAAATGATACACGCGACTTTTAAACCTATAAGCACGTATATACGCGGGTTTGACCACTAAAACCGCGTACATCGGGATGTGTACATAATCCAAATCCTTTTGGAGTTTTCCTTGACATGGATCCGACTCATTTGGCTCCTGTCCTTCCCTATGCCTTGAGATCGCTTGGATTCGACCTTTCATTACTCCTTTGAAAATATATATAAGGAACCCCTTGGTACATTGAAGGCAAGAAGAAAGAATTGAGAGCAAATAAACTATAGTCCACTATTGTCAGAACTTATGCTTGAGTCTGCATCCCTTTGTCCCTTGGAGCACTAGTGTGTTCTTCCCAAGCTTGCCTTTTGCTTGTGAGCTTGCTATCGAGAGATGGAGGATTGAGGTGGTGGAGGTCCAAGTGGGGGATTCAGTTTCTCCGGTTCACAGACGTGCCGTCAGAGGTTGTATCTTGTAATCTCTGATTTATATTAGTAGAAATATCTTTTCCTGTCCAATAATGTGTGTTTGAATGAATATTTTATCCATGGGATTATGTCAAATGCTTGTACATTATTGATTATATATGCTAGAATAGATCTAACACCATGATACATAGAATTCTTGTATTGTTTACTTGTTGTTGAGGAAGTAATCTACCAATTCAAGATGAAGTTGGAAAGCTCAACGGGGATCTACTTCAACCGTCCGGAATAAGCTACGAGTTCTAATCCTTTAGTGTTAGACATTTAATTTCTATTGCATATTGGAAAGGATTGATTTCTGGAGTCAAGCTATCTGTTGCAGTACCCCAAGCCATAGGAATTTCTCTCCATAACAGAATTGGCGACTCGACTGGGGAGTTCCTAGTAGTTGTCCTTTGGGGGTTGTTTTATCGGCATTGAATGAATTTGAATTGCTCTTTCTCCCTTGTTTCTGTGTCAAGTCTGGGGGTATGTATGCCTGGTAGTGTCTGATTGGTGTGAAGTTTGTCTTAGCTTGTCTGTTTGCCTTGAGTTTATGTACCTTTCTTCCTGTGTGCGAGTTTTTAACTCACAGTCGCGTATACAAGCGGGTTTCTCTGTGATTTCCGAATATACACGTGGGTTTACTGCGAACAGTCACGTATGCCCTTGCTTTTGCCTGTTTGTGGGAGTTAATTGGTTGCTGGGTGAACTTTGATATTTGCTGAGTCTCCTTTGGCACTGCTTGAGTTTGTTTAGACCTCTGTTTCTGACCAGAAACGTTCTTTTAGGCTAATTTTTTTTAAGAAGATTCTTGTCATGGCATTTTCGATTTTTTGTTTGAGATTAGTGCATTAGAGTTCTTTTACCTTAGTGCTTTGATTGAGTTCTATTTGTGTGTGCTTGCAGAGTCTAGGGGTCGTAGAATCATTCTTTTGCTTTTTGCATCTCATTTTATTTCAAAAAATCCAAAAACATTTGCTTATCATCATGCATTGCATTTTGCATTATACTTGCACTAGATTTGCTTTGGAGTACTAGTTAGGACTTCATATAGGAAAGCTTGCATTCATCATTTGAAGAAAATTGTGCATTTCACGTAGTAGCATACCCTGTTTTCATGGACACAATGCATTTGCATTGATTGTTAGGTGTGCATTTTACTTCATGTTGTGTCATAACACCATTAGTTGGACGGCCATATCCCTATTTTGAGTAATAAAGCCAATTAAAATCAACGCTAAATTAAAATGAATTACACTCTTTTCTTTTATAGGGTGCACCAACAAGCTTAGGTTTCAGGATCTTGGAATAGTTCATTGTAAGTAAATTCTCCAAGATCACTAAACAACAACATGTATGTGTCTGTCCAGGTGAGTGTGTGAAATCCTTGGTATAACCAGTGTTTCTCAGGATCCTCCTCTCAAAAGGGAGTTAAGCACGAGGCAGCGTGAGCGGTTATTGATTGGGATGACCCCTAGTCATAACTGAGTAGCACCGAAGATATTTCTAGGATTGTATTCATATCTGGGGGCTCTTTCGAGAGTTTCGGGCTTTACTACCCTACCCATACGGTCAATCCCGCTTGCGGCTGTCCGCCTGAGCATTGATTATATTGAGGTGACCTTAGTGGCCTTACCTAGGATATCGAGGGGGTACTTTGCAGGGATTATTCTGCGAGTGTCCCGGCCAGGTTGGGGTCGGAAAGCACAGTCGCTTTATGCGTTGAAGCTGAGGGCCACAATAATTGGTTACATACCTCCGCTTGTTGTGTATGGGAGTCTCAAGCCTCTCCTAGGTGAGACATACCTGCTTCATTCGGGAGCTCATTTATCTAGCCCTGTTTTGCTTGCATTTGGCTTTAGATTTTATTAATTATTGCTTTGTGCATGATAGTTGGCCTAGGGTTTACGTAAATAGAGAGACTTTTCTATTTTTTGAGTCATTGTGGATTCGGGTGCGGCTCCTCGTTGTTCTCATCGTTTGGCAGGACTTCCGCCTTCTACTTCTCCTCCTCCTTTGGGAGAGAGACCTAGACAGTCCAGGAGGACTATTTTGCACCTTGATTCACACACCATGGGATACCATTTAGAAGGTATTCCTGAACCACCTTCTCCCATTCGTGTAGACGATGGGGAGTTTACTCCTACTTACGATCCTTCACCCGACTTGGCTGAGTTAGGTCCTGTGATTTCTGAGATAGGAACCATGCACGATAGACCTACTCACTCTAGGATTGATTCCCCATTGACGCGTTACTGGTATGGAATGCCAAAGGATGCCGAGACTCATTGTGAACCCGCCAGCACTAGCTATGGTAGTTATGCTATGTCTGGTTTCCCTACACATGATTTGGCATTTCATGTCGAATCTGACTTTGAGCCTAACACTATGCATGGGGGCACTCTCATTCCTTACCATGCGGAGAGGTTTGGGATCCCTAGTCACATTGCACCTTCCATCCCAGTGGTGGAAGTTACATCACATATCCCTCCTAGGTCTAGGGTCAGCGATCCGATTAGGATACCAAATCCAAGAGGAGTGACGATAGGCAGTAGCACGTACATTATTACTCAGATTCCTTCGTCCTCGGTCCCTAGTTCTTCAAATGTACATCCTCCACCTTATTCATGTGGTCCTTCGAGCCAGCACATGGCTACGAGTCAGGTCCGTACTGTGGTAACTAGACCAGTTGTGTCTCAGGTTTACATACCACCCATTGCTTCGAGAGGATATGTTCATACTTCTAGAGGTCATGTTACTACTTTCGGGGCGTATATCCCTACTTCCGGTATCTATATCCCTACTTCCAGAGCATATCTTCCTACCTACGGAGTGTCTCATGGGGCATCGCATGCGATGACTTATGGACCCTATTATGGGACATAGTATTGACAGGGTTCTTCACCTTATGGGGGTGGGTATCAACAAACTGATTACTCTCCTAATTATGGCTTTGTAGCTCCTACTAGTCAAGGTCCACCACACTATGGTGCTTCAACGCCACCCTATATAGGTCATACGGGAGGAGGGCACTATGACCAAGGCCATGGTGGTAATCAGCCCTATATGAATCAGGGAGCGATCCATCGACCTCATCATCCTAGGCTCCCTTTCCTCATGATGCTCAATCTTCCTGACTTATCGATATTGATGAACGATCCTGTGGCTCATGACCCGGCTTGGTTGGCTGTCCCTACCAAGCTTCCTTCGGACATACCTAAGTTCGAGGGAAAAATGGGAGAGGATCCGAGTGAACATGTTACTACGTTTCACCTATGGTGCTCTTCAAATTCCTTACATCAGGACTCAGTCCGTTTGAGACTATTTCAACGCACCCTTACAGGGCCTGCTACGAAATGGTATATAGAGTTACCTAGGGGAGCTTTCGCTTTGTTCGATGACCTTGCAATGACTTTTCTTAATCACTTCCAACTACCAGTGTGTTATGACGTTGGTACTGAACTCTTGCTGAAATTTTGGCAAGATAAAGCCACACATATCTCTGATCATATTCAAGAGTGGTGTAGACGGAAGAGGTTAATTAAAGCCTTTATACCGTCGGAGTTCCTCCTCGAGTGGTTCCTCAAGTTGTTATTTCCATATATAGCGAAGGAGGTTTCCACATCCAGAGTGCAGAATGAGGAACAAGCAATTTTTAGGGCACAGGAACTGGATTTGATTTATGCTCAGTCCAGTTTGTTGTATGAGATTATTCCCAATGCTCCTCGTTCCAGTTTCGATCCCAAAGTCAAACCTGGACCACATGCCAATGGCATTGTGGGTTGCATAAATTTGAAACCTGTGGATTCAGTTGCAAAACAAGTTAGTCAATTGTCAATCAACCAATCTGCTTCGGGACAAGCTATGACTTCATCTCTACCTGCCCAAACGATGAGTGTACTTTCTGTGCAATCGTCGGACCAGAAGGGTAACCAGCAGCCCGGATGGAATAGAAAAAAGGGTAAGAATAATCAAAAGGGTGGGAATAAGAATGAGAATGCCAACATTAATGACAAGAACAACTGAAATGCTGTGGGGGACAAGCAAGCTAAACGTAAGGTTAAGTTCCCTTGCAAAGTTATGTAAGGATGATCACCTCACTTACTTGTGCCCTTGTATTGAGGAAGCTTCAATATTCTTGGGATAGGGCCCAGCTATGCTAACTAACCCTTTACCGCATAATCAAAATATGAACTCAAAGTCCCATGACCAGTCTCGGGATGATCATGATCCGCCGGAGAGTAGTGGTCATGGGTGCATTAACATGGTCCGTGCTGCGAAAGTTGTGACTCGTGCGAAAGATTATGGTTCGTCACAACCCAGCCCAGGCAACGAGCTTGATCCACCAGGGTCCCCTTTGCGCATTGAGAAACCTATGGATAAACCTGAGACTGCACCTCACATTCCTAAGGGAGTCCTTAAGCATTCAGGGTATAATCCAAATGCCCGAGCCGCCCAGAACTATTCAGTTGTTGAGGATTTGGGCCACACTCCTTGTGCGATGTCTGCATTGGAAGTGCTTCAGAGTTGTTCATCGCAAAGGAAGGCATTTCTTTCTGCCCTTGGTGTGAATGATGATGATTCTTCCTTTGTGATCAAATTTGAAACCGCAGGACTTCATCCTCACTTTCCCTACTATGTGTCTCTTTTGATTCACATAGAATGTCTTAATATGATCGTCAAGCGCACTGTGATTGACGAGGGCGCTGCTGCTTCTATGATGTCTTTATCTTGTTGGAAGAGTCTGGGTTCTCCTGAGCTGTCTAAAATAGTGACTATGTTAACTGCGTTCGATGGGGGATCTTTTAGACCGCACAACATCCTTCCTTCCCTTAAAGTCCATTTGGGAGGGAAGACCGTGGCGATAGAGGTCGAGGTGGTTTGTAATGCCCCGGTTTTGACCCCATTGCATTAGATGTACATGATGTATATATTAAATGATCATGGTGCGGAGCTAAAGGCCAAGGCCCCACCATTGATCGGTTATGCTATGTTTTGGATTTAAATTTGTCACCGATGGTATATCGGGGTATGCGGAATACATTATGTTTGTCATCATGTAAATATGCATCTATAATTAATAAAATGAACACAACCAGCTACGATCGTGGAAACTAAATTGAGAAGGGGCATGCTTTTCACAAGAATAAAAATGTGGGGGAATTTGTCAAACCTTGGCCAATGGGGTAAAAACCCATGTGTCTTCTTCCTTTGTTTTATTCCAACCACTTTCATTAAGAAAGACTGCTGGTGGTTGAGGCAGTTAATTGTTTTGGGGAGTGGGGTGGCAGGACTGTCAGTCCTCACCCACACGCACACTCCACCATGGTTGACTTCACTATGGCTGGGAAAAATGACTGCCATCATTCACGCAGGGATTTTTCCACTCTCCCCACGACTGTGCAAAAACGATCACGCACTTGCAATTCACGTCCCCTCCATTGTTGTTCATTCTCACGCAGAGGGATTATTTATCGTTTTTCGTCTTCACGCACAGAACCTTCTGGGTTTTACCCACGTAGTTTCTTCCCTTGTGGATTTGTGGATGATGTGGTCGTATCCATTCCCCACTGGCTGATTGTGGGTTCTGCATTGTTGCTCACGCTCACCCACAGGCTGGGAGACTGTAATTTCTTCCCCAACATGGTCTGTATATTTTTTCTTGGTGATCTTGTTTCCCAGGACGGGCTGTGTTTTCCCCACGTTGTTGGTTGTGGTTGTTGTGGCCTGCCTTACCTATTGGGGACTGTTGTAAATTCACCTGAGAGTCATTTTGGCCATGATAGGGCCAAGAATGACTCAGAATTCGTTTTCCCTGTTTAAGTTGTGACAGCTAAATTGATTTCCCGAGTGCAATGGTTGGTCTTCGGACTGTGAGAGGAGCAGGGATGTTGGATTAGATTTGCTTGATAAACCTGGTGGCTGGAAACCACACAGACAGAGCTAGAGGGCTGACCTTCTTCTCCATCACCCCTGAATAGCACTGGAAGGGAATGCAGGGCCTGAGGGACTGTGTAGCAGAGAAGGGACTGTTTCCTTGTGTTGGGTGTGTTTGGGTGTCTTAGGGGTCAGGCTAGTTCTGGTGTAGGTGTTCTTGGCTCTATAATGGGCTCACCAGCTTAGCAATTTTCCTTCTCCAGCTCCCTAATGGCCTGATAAACCCAACTCTGTTGGCTTGGTTGTGTGTTTTGTGTATCTGTGGCTATGCGTAAGCTTGCTAGTTCCCTTATTCCTTGGAGAATCATGCCCAGCTCGGGGGTGGCAGCGCTGCTGAGAGATTAAGGAGCACACTAGCCTATGGTTGGGTGGAACGTTGCAACGACGTAGTGGGTTGCGGAAGGAGTTTTCATAAGATAAGTGCTCGTGTCCACTTTTACTTCTGCAACCATGTTTTCTGTTAATGAAAATGATGAACATGTTAAATGAATGCTTGCTTAAATGTATGATGTTTTCGCTGTGCCTGATAGATGTTTGCATCTGTGCATGATAAATGTTCATGTGTGTATGTTTAAGCATTCTGTTTCTGGAAATTTTATGCCTGTACATGTTCATGGGGCTCTTAGCCCGGGTGTTTGGAGCTTGTAGTCGCATCCTCTTCGCCGGTCGGAGGCATGGGGACGTGACAGTATGGCATCAGAGCACTAGTTTGGAAACAATGGGCCTCTATGGGCTGAGAAGGAGCAATTGACAGAGGTGTATCTCATTCTGCCCAGCCCAAGCAGTGGAAGACTGTAAAATTAAAAAGGAAAGGGTCTGAGTGTTGACAGTCGGAGCACTTAGAGGTTCAAACTTCCACCGTAGCGGAAGGGATTGTGGAAGATACTTCTGCCGTAGTGGAAGCGAAAAGCGGAAGTCTATCCGACGGAACGGTCGAAGAGAACTGCAGAAATTTTTTTCCCAAGTGTTCCGCTATATTGGAAGAGAAAGTGGTTTCCCATCCGCTGTTGTGGAAGCCAAAATCTCTAAGGCTGCCGACGTTGATCGGGAGAAGTTAAGGTTTAGCGAGCCGCCATTGCGGAAGCCAAAGTCATTTGGATTCCGATGTAAGAATTATGCCGACGCCCGACGTTAAAATTGTTCCAAGTAAGTGCTAATCGGAAGGAAAAAGTGTTCGTGCATCCGCCGTTGCGGAAGCCAAAGTCATTTGGATTCCAATGTAAAACAAATCTCGGGGTAGTGGAAGAATTAGTGATTTCCTGTCCACCGTTGCGGAAGACCAAACCGTCAAGTCTTTCGACGGGGAAAGAAAAAAAAAACGCGGAAATTTTCTAAGTGTATTGACGCTCGACGAAAGAGGAAAGTGCTTGCACGTTCGCCGCTGCGGAAGACAAAACAATAGGTCTTCCGATGAGAAAGTCCTCCGATCGTCGACACGTCAAAAGGGGTTAAGGCTCGAAAATCAAGTAAAGAGTGGCCATCAAAAGGAGTTGACCTTTGGTGTGCCGTCGTTGTGGAAGCCAAAGTCATTTGGATTCCGATAGGGAAGAACCGCCGACACCGAGAGTTGAAATTTTTTCTAAGTAACAGCCGCCAATCGGAGGAGAAAGTAGCTCAAGTGCCGAAAGCAGTTTCCTATCCGCCGTTGCGGAAGCCAAAGTCATTTGGCTTCCGATGTGGAAAGACATCCAACAGCCGATGAGAAGGAAAGGAAAATTATGGGTTTTTCCATAGGATTTCTCAGCGGATTTCGATTGTTTTCAGAGAGATTTTTCAGCTATTTTTCAGTAAAATTTCAGGGCTGAAAAGGAGAAAAGTGGCAGGTGATCTCGTTTCCCAGGACGAGCTGTGTTTTCCCCACGTTGTTGGATATGGTTGTTGTGGCCTGCCTTACCTGTTGGGGACTATTGTAAATTCACCTAAGAGTCATTTTGGCCACGATAGGGCCAAGAATGACTCAGAATTTGTTTTCCCTGTTTAAGTTGTGACAGCTAAATTGATTTCCCGAGTGAAATGGTTGGTCTTCAGACTGTGACAGGAGCAGGGATGTTGGCTTAGATTTGTTTGATAAACCTGGTGGCTGGAAACCACACAGACAGAGCTAGAGGGATGACCTTCTTCTCCATCACCCCTGAATAACACTGGAAGGGAATGCAGGGCCTGAGGGACTGTGTAGCAGAGAAGGGGATGATTCCTTGTGTTGGGTGTGTATGGGTGTCTTAGGGGTCAGTCTAGTTCTGGTGTAGGTGTTCTTGGCTCTGTAATGGGCTCAACAGCTTAGCAATTTTCCTTCTCCAGCTCTCTAATGTCCTGATAAACCCAACTCTGTTGGCTTGGCTGTGTGTTTTGTGTATCCGTGGCTATGCGTAAGCTTGCTAGTTCCCTTATTCCTTGGAGAATCATGCCCAGCTTGGGGGTGGCAGTGCTACTGAGAGATTAAGGAGCACGCTGGCCTATGGTTGGGTGGAACGTTGCAACGACGTAGTGGGTTGCGGAAGGAGTTTTCATAAGATAAGTGCTCGTGTCCACTTTTACTTCTGCAACCATGTTTTCTATTAATGAAAATGATGAACATGTTAAATGAATGCTTGCTTAAATGTATGATGTTTCCACTGTGCCTAATAGATGTTTGCATCTGTGCATGATAGATGTTCATGTGTGTATGTTTAGGCATTCTGTTTCTAGAAATTTTATGCCTGTACATGTTCATGGGGCTCTTAGCCTGAGTGTTTGGAGCTTGTAGTCTCGTCCTCTTCGCCGGTTGGAGGCATGGGGATGTGACATGGTTGAAAATATATTGCTGGGTAGGAACTGGATGTACAGTATGAAAGCCATTGCGTCTTCCTTGTTCTGCGTTGTATGCTTTCCACATAATGGGAAGATCGTAACAATTGATCAAATGACATTCAAGAATCCATCTGTTACCGCATCTTCGGGAGCTTTGATCCTAATCATTCAGCACTCTCAGCCGAAAACTGGGAGCGTGGGTGTAGGCATGTATCCATCCCTCATGGGAAGCTTTAGTTGTCCTGCACCAATCCTGATGAGAGGATCTAGTTCTGATGAGGCTTCGACATCTATGACATCGGTGTCTTTTTGCACGAGTCATATGGAAGATCCTTGGATTCTTCCTACACCGAGTACTTCGAGTGAGCCCATCGTGACAGACGTGCCGTTGCCTATAGCTATGATAGCTTATCAAGCTAATCTCAAGTGTGTTGCAGAGCCTAGTCCTTCCTCTTCGCGGACGGAGGAGGAGGACCCTTATGTGCTGCCGGCATGGGAAGTACAGTCTTCTCATGCACACAACTACCTTGATATAGTTTTCCCTTCAGATGAAGCGATTATTGAGGCTATGTCGGGAGTTGAGCCACCATGGGAGGAACTTCATCATAGATCATACTTTCTTCCAGAGTTTGACCGTTTGGAGCGTGAGGATTTTAGGGTGGTTCTTAGTCAGAGAGTTGGTAGTCCTATGGTTCCATTAAGCTCTCCTGGTCCGATGGATGATGGAAACATGGCAAACATATCTACAACGATTCCTATCAACATCTCTCGCAATCCTGGCATGATAGAGAATGTCTATATTGGGGCAGAATGTTCCCATGCTAAGATTCTTGAATACACCGAGCTATTTAAGGAATTTCATGATATTTTTTCTTGGTCTTATGATGATATGCCAGGTATTGACCCTTGTATTGTCAAGCACGAGATTAAGACTTATCCCAACACTAAGCCTGTAAGACAACATTTACGTGCGGTGAATCCTAGGAAAGCACCTACGATTGAGGCAGAGATAGAGAAGCTGTTGAAATCCAGTTTCATCTATCCCGTTCTCTTGACGGAGTGGGTTTCAAACCCTATTCCGGTGGATAAGAAGCAGGGAGAGATCTGTATATGTACTGATTTCCACGATTTGAATCGTGCATGTCCTAAGAAAAATTTCCCCACACCATTTATTGATCATATTTTGGATGAGTGTGCGGGTAGCGAGGTGTTCTCCTTCATGGACGGATTTTCCGGATATAATCAGATACAGATTAAACCTGAGGACCAACATAAGACTGCATTTATTTGTCCTTGGGGAACGTTTGCATATCGAAAAATGCCTTTCGACCTTAAAAACGCTGGAGCTACATTTCAGCAGGCAAATGACCTTGATCTTCCACAATCTCAAGTCAATTATCGAGATATTTTTGGATGACCTTTCTACTCATTCTTGCATGAGAATGCGTCATCCCTATCACTTGAGATTGGTATTTGAAAGATGCCGGCACTATTCGGCTAGATTAAATCCTCACAAGTGCATCTTTTGTGTGAAGTCAGGGTGTTTGTTAGGATTCATCGTTTCTAAAGAGGGTATAAGAGTCGACCCTTTGAAGGTTGAGGAAATAGTTCAGTTGTCTCCCCCGAAGAATGTTCGTCATCTTCAGTGTTTGCAAGGCATGGAAAAATTCTTACGAATATTTGTTGTCAACTTTTCCAATTTGAATAGAGGCTTCATGCGTCTCTTGAAGAAGGACACCCTCTTTTATTGGGATGAGCGAGCCCAAGAGTCCTTCGATGCACTCAAGCAAACCCTAGCATTGGCCCTGGTGTTTAGTCCCCCGGATTATAGCCGTGATTTTCTATTATATGTGGTCGTGTCCTTAGAGACGATTGGTATGGTTCTGGTTCAAGAGGATGAGGAGCTCCAAGAGCATGTCATATATTATTTGAGCTGGAACCTTATTAACGTAGAGATTCATTATTCTCATGTCGAGAAGCTTGCTTTAGCTACCGTACATGCAGTTCAATGGTTGAGACATTATATTCTCCTTTGCCAAACCTTGGTTGTAGCCCATGTCAATCCGTTTCAATTCGTCCTCACCCGAAGGATGATTGGGCGAAAGTATAATAAATGGATTGTCATTCTGCAAGAATTCGATCTCGATTTTGTTTCGGCAAAATCGAAGAAGTCTTTAATTTTTGCAGAGCTTATATTGGATTTCCCGAGCGAGGCCGAGGAGTTGGTTTGTGAAGATACGTTTGTCGATGAACACATCTTCTTAATCTCAATGTTAGATCCATGGTATGGGGATATCATAATATATTTACAAACACTGAAGACCCCTACTCACCTCTCGTGAGATGAACGACGACGATTACGTCACGTCTCTAAGAACTACCTCATAGTGGATAACACTTTCTACCGCCGTGGGGTAGATTCCATTTTACGACATTGTTTAACTCATGAACAGGCTGAGGTAGTGCTGAATGATTGCCATGGAGGGGCGTGTGGTGGTCATTTATCTGGGATTTCTACAGCTCAAAAGATTTTAAGAGCGGGTTATTTTTGGCCGTCAATCTTTAAATATTGTGTTGATGCGGTCAAGAGGTGCCACCCTTTCCAGGTGTTCACACGTAATATGCGCTCAAAACCTGCCCCGTTACATACCATTATCACCGCCGGTCCCTTCACTAAGTGGGGGCTCGATTTTATGGATTGCAACCCAGCTTCGGCTGGGGGGCACCATCATATTATAGTGGATGTTGATTACTTCACGAAATGGGCTGAATCTATGCCTACAGTAAAATACGACTGTGAGACAGCCGCTCACTTTGTGTTCAACCAAATTATTACTCGGTTCAGGATTCCGAAAGAGCTTGTCACTGACCATGGCTTGCACTTTCAGAACCGTATGATGGAAGAGTTGGAATCCAAGTTAGGGTATAAGCAAGAGCATTCCTCTTATTACTACCCTCAAGTGAATGGACAGGTAGAGGTAGTGAATAAATCACTCAAATCCATTCTCCAACGAACCATTGCACAAAGCAAGAACAATTGGCACATCATGTTATATCCTGCTTTGTGGGCATATCGAACCACTGTTAAGATTGCCACTGGTTTTTCTCCATATCAACTTGTACATGGAGTGGAGTCTATATTGCCAGTTGAATGCGAAATTCCTTAGTTGAAGCTAGCTATATAACTCTTATCAGACACTTTCCCATTGGAGGAGTGTTTGGTTCTGTTGCGGCTGCAACTGTTTTCCCCAAATTTCTTAAATTTTGGTCCCCTCCTCATGATTTAGAGTTGTTTTAATCATTTGAATCCATGAACTATTTTGATCATACTTTAATTTTGAATGATTATTGAAGGCTAACACTCGTCCTGGTTTTTGGAAGTTACGTGTGTTTCGAAGTTGTTTTTGGATCGCAGACTTTAAGTTTGGGTTTGCTTGTTGAAGGGCCCCCATTTCGGAGGAGAAATAGTTTAACCGTTGCTGGATTTCAGAGTCTTAAGCACTTAGCATTTTTATTTTTGATCGAAGGATGTAGTCTTCTTTAGCTTCCGTCATTGCGTCTCCCAAACTAGCTAGCTGTCCGAAGTCTAAAACACTCCGCCCTCCGATGCGTCGCGTGGCTATAACCTTTCTTCTTCCTCTGTTGCGGCTCCCAAATCGACGAAGCACCCGAAGTCTAAAATGCACTGCTAGCCGATGCGTCAGTCTTTTAGTCGCTTGCCCGTAACTTTTCTTCTTCCGTCGTTGCGGCTCCAAAAGTGATTTAGCTTCCGATGTAAATATCTTTCGACTTCCGATTGAGAGTTTTCCTACCCGCGGGTAGCGTGTCCATAGTCTTTTTCTTCCCGCCTTTACAACTGTGTGAAGCTCTCAGCTTCCGATGTCAAACTCCTTCCGAATTCCGATTAGTTTTTTCCTTTTCCGCCCGCAGCTCAGGTCTTAACTTTTCCATCTCCCGGCGTTGATGTTTTCTCCCGAGCCCGTAGGTGGACGAGATAGTGACACATCGGGCCATTTCTTGTGGATTAGCTGTTAGTTGGTTTAAATCTGACGTTTGTTTAGAATGCAATCCCAGTCAATGATGCACATCGTCTGATTGTAGGTGGTTTCCGGAGAATGGTCAAACTACTGCGACATGAAGGAAGATGGGTAATTTGGTAAAAGCAGAGCCGAAACCATTAGGATCGTGAGCAGGAAAAGTGAAGGAAAAGACAAAGTGAATGGTGACAAAGGCACAGACCCAAAAATATCTGTCAGTTACTAATCAGATCATGAATACGCACAGAGAATAAAATGGGAAGATGAAGCGTTTTGAGGGACTGAAAGGTCATACGTTTTGGGGGCAGCCCAAGTGGTCGGCTGTTGTAGTTTAAATATTTGAAAGTAGAACTTAGAAGGGGTTTTTTCCTTGGAAAAACTTGTAACTTAATGCTTGTAAGAGGAACTATTTCATTTTACAATCAGAAACTGCAAATTTGTCCTGTTGGAGGAAGTGTTGTGTGGAAAATATCAATGTGTTGAAATGAGCAATGTTGAATGTGAACTATTTCATTTTCAGCTATGTCTCATTAGCTGTAAGAGTGTTCTAATTTCTTGAACCTATGTTCTTACATGAATGTACTTTAGTACCTTTATGATGTTTTTTTTTTCACTTTGAGTAATGGATTTTTTAACTGTTGATGAGCTATCTTATCATATATGCTTTTATTCGTGTTTATATGTTTGGTTATAAGAACAACTATCTGTGATTTGCCATAACACATGAACAGGGGTGCATTACTCATGAATGAATACCCAACTCTCTAAAGATAGTTTAGTTAGTATTTATTTTCCTGCATGATTTGGATGCTTGTGAGTTCTAAGACGAGAGGTAAGAACCTGCGCATCACATTGTGACTACTCTTTGTATCTTCATCACCCTGCATTGTTAATTATGCATGTGCATATCATACTTAAAGTCAAAAAATATAAAAATATACACGGTGGACCGGGATGCAACCGGTAGAACCTTTTGTTTTTGTTACTTGACCTACGGTAGCCGAACCGCAAACCGGATGGATTCCCTATACCAAACAGTCACGGGCTAGTTGGGAACGTTGACTAGGGAGAATCCCTTGCTGTTGTTGCCTGCGAATTTCCAGGCCTCAATAATTTCTAGCACTAGAAGGAGGGCTGCCACTGCATGGCTGGCCGAGGAAACCCATTTTCCTGAGATTATTCCACCGGTAACAGTTCTGAAAGCAGTGGGCTTCATAATCCAATTCCGGAAGAAAGGAATAGAGAACATCTATATTTTGTTGGCAACGAAGTTGTTAATGACCTGAGAAGACACACCAGGGCATATGTAAACAAGATTGGAGGATTTCCAATCATCCCTGAATTTCCCAAAAGAGAGTATAAAAGGAAAGATCGTCCTATAGTAGAAGACTCAGTGCTGGTTGGAAACTGGGAAGAACTTGTAGAAACAGCCTTACAGGAAGTTGTGCTACCTTTGAATCAAGAAGGCTGAGACACCCCTCACAGTTCTCCTACTCACACTCCTATTTTCTCACCTCCTCACTCTCCACCCAGACTCATGGTAGGAGTAAATGCCAATCCACAACCCAACCCACCAAATCCATCACCTGCCTGGAGAGCTAGATCAACTTTAAATCTAACGCCTCCGCTACATGATTTACCTCAATCCTTTGAAAAGATGCTGCCCAAATTCGACCCAAATGAGAAGATACTAGTAGATGATCACTTGCAAAGCTTTTACTTGGTGATAGAAGGGTTGAGGGCTGGGGAGTATGAGGATGTAGTTTGCATACTATTTCCGCATACCCTTAAAGGAGCTGCAGCATCATGGTATTTTGGGTTTCTTGCTAACTCTATCCCTGATTGGGATACCTTCGAGAGAATTTTCAGAAGTAAGTATGCAATTCAAAAGACTCATGCAACCCTTATGAAAGGACTATGTGCCTTGAATAAAGAGAGAAAGGAAAAGGTGCATAGTTTCACACAAAGGTTTGCAGCCTATCTCAAATTTTTTTTCTGAAGTTGATAAACCTTCGGACAAGGTACTGATTGAGTATTATACTTCAGCTTTAGGCCTTGATTTGGCCATGTTTGCCAAAGGTAGGGCCAAGCCTACTTTGATGGAAACCTATGAAGAGGCAGAAGTAGTGGAGGCTGAAAGATAAAGTATCGAAGATTATCCAGAATAGTTAGGAGAGAAAGGTGCGGGAAGGAAAGCCTTATTGTTTACTAAGCCTAAGGAAGAGAAATCGCTAGATTTTGAAAATATGGCAAAAATGATGCAAAAGCTTTCCAACAAAATCATAGATTTGGAGAAAGAAAAGGAAACACAAAAGTTCTATAAGCCCTATTATAAGAAAATAAAGGATAACAATCAGTCTCAACCTCCTCCTCACAATGTTGCATCCATGAATCTAACAGAAGTAGGAATGGAAAATTTTTGTACTTTCCACCAACAACCACACTTTGAAAGAAATTGTCCTCAATGGATAAACTCAATGATGTTGGTTATGAATCAGCTGTTGGATTCTAAGTTAATGGAAGATGGAGATGAAGAAAGAAAGGAAAATACTACTTCAACAAAGGAACAAGAAGAGGAAACCATGGTTTTGTGGAATTCTGTTTCATTATTTGAAGCAGAAGAAGAAAAGAAGCAGGGCTACAAGGACGTCATGGAAACCAACGTGACAACAAGGAGCCAAGGGCCAATTAAAGAAAACAGTCTCATTCTCCCAAAGATTAAGAGGATTCAGTGAAATGTTAAGAAATTTCAAAATAAATCCTTAGCTGATAAAATTCCAGAATTCACTATTACCAGCCAAGATCCTAAGCAGAATAATACGTTGGCCAAGCCAAATGAAGAAAAGATGAATGCTGATAAACCTCATCCCATTGAACAGCAGATGGAGTATGACATCATGGAGGATTTAAAGAAGGTAAAATCGAATGTTTCACTATTCGAAATGTGTAAAGTGCCACAGCAAAAAGAAATACTATTGAAAGCACTTGAAGCATCGGACGAGAAGTTTCCCACTGACAATCGACCTCAGGAAGAAGAAGAAATTGGAGAACTAGCATTGGAGTTAAGTCTAAAAGCAAATAACCACCTTTCCTCCTCACTTTTGAAATTTTCAATCACAACGTACATAATTGTCTGGTAGACTCAGGGGCGTCCGTTAATGTCATGCCAATATCAGTCTGTAAAAAGATAAATGGGTAGCCTAAGACATCCACGTGGAGGGTTGTTCAGCTGGATAGGACGGATGTAAAGGTAATTGGTGAGATGGAAGATGTCCTAGTCCATCTGGAATCAAATGATAAAGTGTGCCAAGTCATTAATATTGTGGTGGCTGACATACCAGACGCTTACGGTCTTGTCCTAAGCAGAGATTGGTCGGCCAAACTAAATGGATATTTTGCCTCAGATTGGTCGCATCTGTGGCTGCCATACAAAGGAAGTCTGAACCAGATTAAGATTTTAAGGGAGCCTCACATGAAATACAACGTTACTCAATTGGATGAGAAGAATGAACCAGTGGATTCTATTTTGGGAAACTATTTTATTGAGTTGGAACCAAGAAATTACCAAGCAGATGAAGCCCGCAACACATCAGACACTCAGCCTGATCTCCTTTGATTCTTGCAGGCTGATGAAATCGACTGTAAAATAGTAGACTTAGTAGTAGGAATAGATTCAAATTCAGTAGTTAGTAATTTTTGGACTTTGTTTTTTGATGGCTCTAAGACATTAGAAGGGTCAGGGGCCGAATGTGTCCTGATCGACCCCCAGAAGAATAAACATTTTCTCTCATGTAGATTAGAGTTTGAGTGTACTAATAATATAGCTGAGTACAAAGCGCTGGTGCAGGGCTTGAGGAAAGCGATTGAATTAAAGGTAAGTAATCTAAAAGTTTTTGGAGACTCTGAAATTATTGTGAAACAAATCCGAAATCAAATTCAATGTGTTTCCCCTCACTTGAAGGCTTACCAAAATGAGGTATGGGACCTACTTAAATGTTTTAATGCATTCAATATTATCTCAATTCCAAGACTTAAAAATGCAGCAGCTAACTTGTTGGCCACATCAGCAGCTAGGTTGGTACCTACTAATAATTGATGCTCTGTTGAATTACTTTTCAGGCCCTCAGTACCTGATATGATTACCAACCTATGAGTGTTCAATGATGACCAATAGATTATAGAATGTTTAACAAATGACGAGGTATTTAAAGGAGAAATTATAGACGATGAAGAACATCAGGCTGAGCTGAAGTATGATAATTTCATCCCTAAAGGAGTCACAACATTAGAAATAATGTACGATTTAAATGAAAAGTTCAGAAGACCAGCCAACGTGAAGACCCACAGCTCATCTCTACAGTTCGAGCTGATAAATTTAGGGATTGAGACGAATCCTAAATTTGTGAATCTTGGCAAATGTTGTTCACCAACAGAAAGAGACAAGTTTGTCAGTCTGTTTAAACAATATAAAGATGTTTTCGCATGGAGATACGAAGATTTGAAAACATACGACACCAGCATCATCAAGCATGTTATTTCCATCAAAGCTGGCGTCAAGCCGTATCAGCAACCTTTGAGAAAAATGCATCCAAAATTGGAACCGCTGATTTAGAGTGAAGTGAAGAAGTTATTGGATGCTAGAATAATTTTTAAGGTTAGACACTCTGAGTGGGTATCAAATCTGGTACCAGTGAGGAAAAAGTCTGGAGAAATTAGACTCTGCATGGATTTCAAAAATTTAAACCGTGCTTCAGACAAAGATAACTATCCTGTGCCACCCATGGAGCAATTGCTACAAATGGTTTCAGGTTCTAAGTTGTTTTCATTATTAGACGGTTTCTCTGGCTACAATCAAGTATTATTAGCCGAAGAAGATAGATTGAAGACAACGTTCAGGACCAAATGGGGAACCTTTGCCTACAGAAGGATGCCCTTTGGGCTTATGAATCGCTGGAGCGACGTTTCATAGGGCTATGGACATAGCTTTTCACAGATTGATTGGCCGTAGTGCTGTAGTGTACCTTGACAATATTACGATATTCTCCAAAAGGAAAGAAGAACACGCGTTTCACTTAAGGCATATTTTTGAACGCTGTCAGAAATATGGCATCTCGCTCAATCCCAAAAAGTGTGTGTTCGCTGTCACAGAGGGCAAATTGCTGGGTCATATAGTTTCAAAGAAAGGAATCTCTATAGATCCAGAAAGAATTAAGGCCATTGAACAGATCCCGTTACCCTATAATAAAAAAGTGATGCAATCATTTATCAGAACTATAAACTTCATGTGAAGATTTTGTTAGGAACCCATGTCAATCCTTCTCTTTGTCGTGTTAGTATATTGTTGTTGGACGCATATGATTTGTAAGTCGTCCCATAGTAATTGTTGATCCATAGTTTGTGTTATTGTTGTTGGGCGCATATGCTTTGTAAGCTGCCTGTAGTATTTGTTGATCCATAGTTTATATTGGCCCATGGTTTTGACCCATAGTATTGGCGCATGGTTTTGATCCATAGTTTATATTGGCCCATGGTTTTGACCCATAGTATTGGTGCCTATTTTTAGTATATAAGTGTGTGTTGAGGCCAAGGAAGGCATCGTGAAGTTATTTTGTATTGAGCTTGCTCAAAGGAGGTTGCCCCCTCGAAGTGGCTTGCGATTAATATAAAAGTGATTTTGAGTTCTGCTACTATATCGTGTATTTTGATTAATTATTTGCTGCAGGGTCCTCACATCTGGTATCAAAGCACTTTCTTGGGCTTGTTGGGTGAAATTTCTGCCCAAATTTTTTTTCGCTTCTGTTGCAGGTTCGGATCTGGGAATAATCCCTATCCACTTAACTGTGGGAAGTACTTGGGAATAAGCCCTAAAACTCATTGTGAGGAGTACCATAGGAACCCCGAAGTAGCTGGTCCATTGAGAGGACCTACCAGCGAAAAGGGCAACGACCCCTACCCGATTGACTAGTTCCCACCTGTGAGGTAAACCAAGAGCTGTCGTTTGTGGCCAAGCGGTTATCAGTTTTACCTGAGCCGTGGAGTGAGGGGTATTGCCCCAATATGCAAGCCATCAGACAGCATTGGTGGCCGAGTGAATCCCTTGAACCGATAGGAAGCCGCACATACCTGGGGTCCATATCTATTTTCAGTTGCACAATCGCAGATTTCCTCTGTCCAGAACTGTTGCCGATCAGTTCCACGCCGTTGTAGATCCATTTGTTGCTGATCACTTCCACGCCGTTGCAGATTCCACTGTTTCTGATCACTTTCGCGCCGTTGCAGATCCCTTCCTGAAAAAAAAAGAAAAAAAAAGTATAAAATTCTGTTTTTCGGCCATGTCTCCTTGGTTTCAACTCTGTTCCCTGAAACTTCATTGACACCTCTGCAATTCCATTCTGCATATTTCATTCCTGAAGACCCTATCCCAAATTCCACTTCCCAAGACCCGAAATCCCACATTTGTCTATTTTTAGGGTTTGCCATAACTCCTTCGATTTTCACCCAAACGTTTTCAAATTTTGCCACCGTATTCCTTTCCTCATTCTGCTTCTTTGTCCATCTCTACCAAATTTTCTCATTCTTTCACCCCGCTCCTAAAATCCCCATTTTTTTGCTTCCCTGTCCTTTCAATAGTGTCCAAAACTGACTGAAACCCACATTACCCTTCCGATTTTTTCCCAAATCCATATTTTCCTCTACTGAAACAGTTTCTGTTTTTGTTTTTCTATCCACTCCCCCCCCCCCCAAAGAAAAAAAAATATTTCTGTTTTTCGGCCATATCTCCTTGGTTTCAACTCTGTTTTCCCTGAAACTTCACTGACACTTCTGCAATTCCATTCTGTATATTTCATTCCTGAAGACCCTATCCCAAATTCCACTTCCCAAGACCTGAAATCCCACATTTGTCTATTTTTAGGGTTTGCCATAACTCCTTTGATTTTCACCAAAATTCTATTTTTTGGCCATATCTCCTTGGTTTCAACTCTGTTTTCCCTGAAACTTCACTGACACCTCTACAATTCCATTCTGCATATTTCATTCCTAAAGACCCTATCCCAAATTCCACTTCCCAAGACCCGAAATCCCACATTTGTCTATTTTTAGGGTTTGCCATAACTCCTTTGATTTTCACCCAAACGACTTCAAATTTTGCCACCGTATTTCTTTCCTCATTCTGCTTCTTTGTCCCTCTACCAAATTTTCTCATTCTTTCACCCCGCTCCTAAAATCCCCATTTTTTTGCTTCCCTGTCCTTTCGACAATGTCCAAAACTGACTCAAACCCACATACAAACACCATGGAGGAAGCACTTGCAGCCATCCAAGCCAAACTCCAGGAACTAGATGCAAAATTTCTTGGTCTCCATCTTGAGCATTCAGCTATGAACACCAGACGATAGTCCGATTCTTCCTCAGACAATGGGTTCTCTTCTTCCAGCAATTTTCGCGGTCCGAAGCTAAATTTTCCTCGCTTCAATGGTACTGATCCGACTGGATGGATCTATCGTGCATAACAGTATTTCAGTCTTCATAATACTTTTGATGTCAACAAAGTTCCACTTGCCTCCTTTCATTTGGAACAGGAAGCTCTTCAATGGTATCGTTGGTACATTAAGGCTCATGAAGAGCCAAAATGGCCTGATTTTTGCCAGCTCCTTTTGCAACGCTTTGGTCCTAGTGCTTTTGATGACTTCACAGGAGCTCTCACTAAACTTCGCCAAATTGGCAATGTGAAAGAGTATCAAACTGAATTTGAGAAACTAGCTAATCACACTGAAGGATTACCTGATGACTTCTACTGGAGTTGTTTTATCAGTGGTCTAAAGGATGCAATTCGCTCTGAGGTCAAAATGTTCAGTCCCAACACAATGATGGAAGCCCTGGGGTTGGCTAAGTTGGCAGAAGACACGTTGGTAGCCCAACAACGCTCCACATCCTCTTTTGTTCCCTTCCGAAATATGGGTTCTCAATGACCTCCCATTCTGCCAGCTCCTCGCTCACCTCCACTCAAGCATTTGTCTGAAACAGAGATGCAGGCACACAGAGAAAAAGGGCTTTGTTATAATTGTGATGAGAAATTCAATCGGGGACATCGATGTGTTCAACAAAAGCTCTATCTCTTGGATGTGGATTCTCCAGCTGCCTCGGGAATTGGTGAAGAAGCTCCTGATACAATGGATGCTCCGGTTGACATTTAGGAGCCGCCTACTGACCCTCCATCTCAGGATGACCAGCCCGAGATATCCCTCCATGATTTAGCTGGAATCACAGCCCCCCAAACAATGCGGGTACGCGGTTACTTCAAGAAGCTTCCTCTTACAATACTCATTGATTCTGGCAGCACTCATAATTTCATTGACCCTCAGATCACCAAACAAGCTGATTGTTTTATCCATCCTTGCTCCAACTTTGAAGTCATGATTGCCAATGGGGGCACCTTACCCTGCAAAGGGAAGTGTCGTAATGTGCATATCTCTATGGGATATTATAACCTCCGCTCTGACATGTTTGCCTTGACCTTAGGCAGATGTGATGTGGTTTTGGGCGCTCAATGGCTGCGCACACTTGGCCCCATATTATGGGATTTTGCTGAACTTTGGATGCAGTTCTCCC
Organism: Pseudotsuga menziesii; assembly: GCA_001517045.1. Classification (NCBI taxonomy): domain Eukaryota; kingdom Viridiplantae; phylum Streptophyta; class Pinopsida; order Pinales; family Pinaceae; genus Pseudotsuga; species Pseudotsuga menziesii. The sequence continues at coordinate 408,862 of LPNX010809456.1, read as the reverse complement.
CCGATGGACACAAACATACATTGAAAGGATTACAACCAGGGTCTCTCAGCATCATCAGTTCACATCGCATGGAAAAACTCCTTAAGAAGAGTTCCCATGGTGTCATCGCTCAGCTCCATTCCATTCAAATGCAACCATCAGCGGCCCCCACTACTCCTTTGGATCTCCAACAAATTCTGGATCGATATACAGGTGTTTTTTCTGAACCAGTGGGACTTCCACCTTCACGACCAGAGGACCATCATATTCAGCTCCTTCCTGGAAGCATTCCTCCCAACATCAGGCCCTTCACTCGTGAGAGTGATGCTTGCGGAAATGGACTTGGTGCTGTTCTCCTTCAAGATGCACACCCCATTGCGTTCACCAGCAAAGCTCTTTCCGGTAATAATTTAGCTGCCTCTACATATGAGAAGGAAATGATGGCTATTTTGCATGCAGTACAAAAGTGGCGACCCTACCTCTTAGGGAATCATTTCTACATCAAGATTGCTCACCAGAATCTGAAATATTTCCTAGAACAGCGTGTATCCTCCCCAGCACAACAGAAATAGGTTAGAAACCTCATGGGCTATGACTATGAGATCACTTATAAGAAGGGTAAGGACAATATTGTGGCGGATGCCCTTTCTCGCACATTTGATGACCAAGGTTCTCTTTCCGCTATTTCTATGCCTGTTCCAAATTGGTTGCAATCGGTTCAACAGGGTTATGTCAATGACTCTTCATTATCTCAAATCATCCAACGCTTGGATAACAACCCTTCTGCTGTCCCACATTACTCTTGGGATGGTGCTTCACTGAGTTACAAGGATTGTCTGGTGCTTCCCCAGAACACAGCTCTTCAACAAGCTATCTTCTATGAAATCCATGCTTCTCCGTCAGCTGGGCACTCTGGTTTTCTCAAAACATATGAATGGGCACAGCGCAACTTCTTTTGGTAGGGCATGAAAAGGACAATTCAACAGATGGTGGCTAAATGTGATACCTGCCAGCGCAATAAGGGTGAAACAACACCCCTTCTGGGATTGCTCGAACCCTTGCCCATACCTACCCGGATATGGACAGATATTTCTATGGATTTCATTGAAGGGCTCCCTAAATCTGGAGGGAAGACTATGATTTTGGTTGTGGTTGATCACCTCTCCAAATATAGTCATTTTTGTGCTCTCAGCCATCCCTATACAGCCTCCTCCATTGCTCAAATTTTCCTGGCCCAGATCTTTTGTCTTCATGGAATGCCTTCTTCCATTGTCTCGGATCGTGATGCGACTTTCACCAGTCATTTTTGGACAGAACTCTTTCACCACACTGGCACCAAACTACAGATGAGTTCAGGTTATCACCCACAAAAGGCTGGTCAGACTGAAATTATCAATAAATGCTTGGAAACTTATCTTCGTTGCTTCTCCTCTGAGCAACAACATCAGTGGGCAAAGTGGCTCCCTCTCGCTGAATGGTGGTACAATACCTCTTACCACACTGCCTCAAAAATGACTCCATATGAAGTAGTTTATGGTCAGGCACCACTAGTTCTTCTTCCTTACACCCCCAGCAGTTCTCCAGTTCAGGAAGTTGACGCGGTCCTTAGAAACTGCGATGAGGTTCTTCGCATTTTGCGCGAAAATATTCACATGTCAAGAAATCGCATGAAGCAACAAGCTGATCAACTCCGTTCTGAGCACACTTTTGAAGCGGGTGATATGGTTTTGCTTTGTCTCCAGCCTTACAAGCAATCCTCACTAAAACTCAAAGGGCGTCATAAGCTCGCTCCAAAGTTCTATGGATTCTTCAAAAGATTGGATCTGTTGCTTATAAATTGGAACTTCTGCCTTCTTCCCGCATTCATCCAGTATTTCATGTCTCTTGTCTGAAGAAAGTTCTTGGCACCAACATCAAAGGACAAACTATTTTACCAGAACTGGATAATGAAGGATCCATCTTTTTGGACCCGGAGGCTGTCCTCAATAAGTGCACTCGTCAGCTTCGCTCTCGCTCTATCATAGAGGTCTTAATTCAATGGCATGGAATGCAGCCCGAGGATGCTACGTGGGAACCACTCCTTCAGAGTCAGTGACAATTTCCATCTCTAAAGCTTTGAGGACAAAGCTTTTTCTAAGGGGGAGGGGATGTTAGGAACCCATGTCAATCCTTCTCTTTGCCATGTTAGTATATTGTTGTTGGACGCATATGCTTTGTAAGCCGTCCCATAGTAATTGTTGATCCATAGTTTGTGTTATTGTTGTTGGGCGCATATGCTTTGTAAGCCGCCTGTAGTATTTGTTGATCCATAGTTTATATTGGCCCATGGTTTTGACCCATAGTATTGGCGCATGGTTTTGATCCATAGTTTATATTGGCCCATGGTTTTGACCCATAGTATTGGCGCCTATTTTTAGTATATAAGTGTGTGTTGAGGCCAAGGAAGGCATCGTGAAGTTATTTTGTATTGAGCTTGCTCAAAGGATGTTGCCCCCTCGAAGTGGCCTACGATTAATATAAAAGTGATTTTGAGTTCTGCTGCTATATCATGTATTTTGATTAATTATTTGCTGCAGGGTCCTCACAGATTTGTGCCTGATTTCGCTTAGATCGTCAAGGCACTGCAGTAGATGGCGAAGCAAAATGCACAATTCAAATGGACTGAGATTGAGAAGAACGCATTCAGCAAAATTAAAACTGCTGTTGCACATGCACCCTCCCTGAAAAGCCCAGATTTCGATAAAGACTTTATTATGTATACCTTTGCATCCGATGATTCGCTAGCAGCTGTGCTTACGCAAAAGGAAGATGGAGGGGATGAATCCTCAATATCTTTCATCAGCACTGGTCTACAAGGGGCCGAATTAAATTACCCAGCCATTGATTAACAAGCTTATGCAATATTCAAAGCAATGAAGCAATTCAGACCTTATATTTTAAAAAATCGAACCAAGGTGATCGTCCCCTACCCAGCTGTAAGGTCCCTTCTTGTACAGAAGGAGTTAGGAGAAAGAAGGGGCAACTGAGTAACAACTCTTCAAGAGTACAACCTTGAATTCAAGCCAGCCTCTATAGTTAAAGGACAAGGGTTGTGCAAACTGATGACTGAAAATAGAAAAAATGAAGAACACGCTTGGGAGGATGAAGCCAAATTACATGTAATGGAGGTATGTCCTTTGTTTACAGCTCCCGAGTCTTGGTATAGAGACCTCGTGCATTACCTGCAGGCAGGGCTGTTGCCAGAACATTGGAATTCTAAGCAAAGAAGAGCACTGCATCTTAAATCAGCTTCCTATCAAATTGTTGAAGGAGTATTATTCAGAAAAAATTATGACGGAGTTCTCCTGAGATGCTTAGAGAAAGAAGATGCGGAAGAAGTAATGACAGATTTGCATGACGGGTCTACTGGGGGACATTATTAAGGGGATACTATAGCCCACAAAATCCTCAGAGCTAGTTACTATTGGCCTACGCTCTTCAAAGATGCACATGCACATGTCAGGAAGTGTGATATTTTCCAAAGGTGTAGTGGGAGACAACCTAAAGCAGCGGCACCCTTAAAGCCGGTGATGATCACGGAGCCATTCGAGCAATGGGGGTTGGATATTATTAGAGAAATAAAACCGAATTCCTCTCTTCAGCACAAGTACATTCTGACCGCGACCGATTATTTCACTCGCTGGGTTGAAGCTATCCCGCTGCGCAAGATAAATGAAGACGTAGTCATCAGCTTACTACAAGATCATATCATGACCATGTTTGGAGTTCCAATTTCGTTAGTAATTGATAATGCTAAGTAATTTTCATCAATTAAATTAACTGCTTTTGCTCATGATAAAGGGATAAAATTGCATTATTCTGCTAATTACTATCCACAAGGAAATGGCCTGGCTGAGTCCTCTAACAAAAATCTGATTAGAATCTTAAAGAAGGCTGTAATAGAAAACCAGGGGAGTTGGCACTCAGCGCTACCAAATTCCCTTTGGGATAATAGAGTCACACCCAAGTCTGCTATAGGAGTGTCACCATATACCCTTGTCTATGGTAAAGAAGCCATTCTTCCTCCCAATATCATGCTACCTTCTTCCATAATAGCCCAAGAATCTAGAGGGTCGGATGATGAAGTTTTGCAAATAAGGATAAATAATCTCCTGAAAGTAGAAGAGGCTAGATCTAAAGCCAGAGAGCGCTTTAAGCAACAACAGGAGGTAATAAAGAGATGGTTTGACAAACATAAGGTAGGAACAAAAGAGTTTGAAGTGGGAGATCTGGTTCTCAAGTGGGATCATCCCCATGATGAGAAAGGAAAGCATACTAAATTCCAGCAGTTGTGGGTAGGCCCTTTTTAGATTGTGGCAAAGCTTGGCCCTTCTACTTATAAGTTGCAAGATCTACAGGGTTGGGAAGAGAACTTACCAGTAAATAGTTTGGTTCTCAAGCCTTATTTTTCCTGAGGAGTTGTTTGAGTTCTTTTGTCTTGTATATAAATAATCTGTTTTGGCTGTCTTTTTGAGTCTTTGAGTCATGAAGTTTAGTTTTGTTTTACTTTAGATTTTCTATTTGATTTTAAATAAAAGAAGAAAGCTTTGGTCGCATGGAGAGCATTAGAATTCTGGACCAACTAAAATCCTTGATTATAAGACTGTGTATTATGGTTTTATCTAATAGAGTTTCTTCTAGTTTAGCAGTTTTCCTAAATGGCTGTGAACGCATTGAAATCCTGCTTAATCCCTGTAAAGTAACTCAAGATTAAAATATCTGGAATACTATTTCGAGGCTCCATCCATCTCACACTTAAAAATGTCCTAGGGGGGGGGGTGACAGCAAAAGACCCATGGAAAGGAAGCAGGGTAAACAATATATTATATATAAATGATTCCATGCCAAGAATTGAAAGCCAGAAGGCTGAAAAAGAGTCAAAAACTCCTAAGAAAGCAATGTATATCAAAACAAAGTACTAAATCATATGAGTATAAAATTGCCGAAAGTTCTTCTCTGTTCGTGAGCTGAAAACTAAATACATCTCTCACACAAAAGGACATTATGGATAGAGGAGCTTAAATAAAAATTTAGAAAGAAAGGCATGAGGAGGACTCACAATGACAAAAGTCCAAAAGCACAAAAGTGCAAAATGGCATGGGAATGAGAAACAAATGAATATTTCTATTTACCAGATGTTACGATCCTGTGGTGTCCAAACTGGAAGCTGCCTAAAGACAGAGGTAAAAAAAAATAAAAATGAAATCATACTTCTGGCCTCGAAAGAGTTATCTTGACTTTTGAAACCTTGGTTTCCATTTTCCTGAATAGGACGACCCTCAATGATTCAAAGTTCATGTATCTACCATTTGGGAAATCCATATATCTAGAATAATTCAACATGGTGGTTTTATTATCAAATAGTCAGTTACTCAAGGAATAAATTGTCCAGAGGTCTAGGTTCACCAGGTAGTCGCCAATTGTTGCGGCTGCAACTGTTTTCCCCAAATTTCTTAAATTTTGGTCCCCTCCTCATGATTTAGAGTTGTTTTAATCATTTGAATCCATGAACTATTTTAATAATACTTTAATTTTGAATGATTATTGAAGGCTAACACTCGTCCTGGTTTTCGGAAGTTACATGTGTTTCGAAGTTGTTTTTGGATCGCAGATTTTAAGTTTGGGTTTGCTTGTCACTGACCATGGCTCACACTTTCAGAACCGTATGATGGAAGAGTTGGAATCCAAGTTAGCGTATAAGCAAGAGCATTCCTCTTCTTACTACCCTCAAGTGAATGGACAGGTAGAGGTAGTGAATAAATCACTCAAATCCATTCTCCAACGAACCATTGCACAAAGCAAGAACAATTGGCACATCATGTTATATCCTGCTTTGTGGGCATATCGAACCACTGTTAAGACTGCCATTGGTTTTTCTCCATATCAACTTGTACATGGAGTGGAGTCGATATTGCCAGTTGACTGCGAAATTCCTTTGTTGAAGCTAGCTGTATAACTCTTACCGGACACTTCCCCATTGGAGGAGTGTTTGGTTCTGTTGCGGCTGGAACTGTTTTCCCCAAATTTCTTAAATTTTGGTCCCCTCCTCATGATTTAGAGTTGTTTTAATCATTTGAATCTGTGAACTGTTTTGATCATACTTTAATTTTGAATGATTATTGAAGGCTAACACTCATCCTGGTTTTTGGAAGTTACGTGTGTTTCGAAGTTGTTTTTGGATCATAGATTTTAAGTTTGGGTTTGCTTGTTGAAGGGCCCCCGTTTTGGAGGAGAAATAGTTTAACCGTTGCTGGATTTCAGAGTCTTAAGCACTTAGCATTTTTATTTTTGATCGAAGGATGTAGTATTCTTTAGCTTCCGTCTTTGCGGCTCCCAAACCAGCTAGCTGTCCGAAGTCTAAAGCGCTCCGCCCTTCGATGCGTCGCATGGCTATGACCTTTCTTCTTCCGCCGTTGCAGCTCCCAAATCGACTAAGCGCCCGAAGTCTAAAACGCACCGCTAGCCGATGCGTCAGTCTTTTAGTCGCTTGCCCGTAACTTTTCTTCTTTTGCCGTTGCGGCTCCCAAAGTGATTTAGCTTCTGATGTAAATATCTTTCGACTTCCGATTGAGAGTTTTCCCGCCCGCGGGTCGCGTGTCCATAGTCTTTTTCTTCCTGCCGTGATGGTTGTGCGAAGCTCTTGGCTTCCAATTTCAAAGTCCTTCCGACTTCCGATTGGTTTTTTCCTTTTCCCGCCCGCAGCTCAGGTCTTAACTTTTCCGTCTCCCGGTGTTGATGTTTTCTCTCGATCCCGTAGGTGGACGAGACAGTGGCACACCGGGCCATTTCTTGTGGATTAGCCGTTAGTTGGTTTAAATCTGACGTTTGTTTAGAATGCAATCCCGGTCAATGATGCACATCGTCTGATTGCAGGTGGTTTCTGGAGAATGGTCAAACTACTGCGGCGCGAAGGAAGATGGGTAATTTGGTAAAAGCAGAGCCGAAACCATCAGGATCGCGAGCAGGACAAACGAAGGAAAAGACAAAGTGAATGGCGACAAAGGCACAGACCCGAAAAGATCTGTCAGTTACTAATCAGATCATGAATACGCACAGAGAATAAAATGGGAAGATGAAGCGTTTTGAGGGACCGAAAGGTCATACGTTTGGGGGGCAGCCCAAGCGGTCGGCTGTTGTAGTTTAGATATTTGAAAGTAGAACTTAGAAGGGGATTTTTTCCTTGGAAAAACTTGTAACTTAATGCTTGTAAGAGGAACTATTTCGTTTTACAATTAGAAACTGCAAATTTGGCCTGTTGGAGGAAGTGCTGTGTGGAAAATATCAATGTGTTGAAATGAGCAATGTTGAATGTGAACTATTTCATTTTCAGCTGTGTCTCATTAGCTGTAAGAGTGTTCTAATTTCTTGAACCTATGTTCTTACCTGAATGTAGGCTTCAGTACCTTTATGATGTTTTTTTTTCTTTTCACTTTGAGTAATGGAATTTTTAACTGTTGATGAGCTATCTTATCATATATGCTTTTATTCATGTTTATATGTTTGGTTATAAGAATAACTATCTGTGATTTGCCATAACACATGAACAGGGGTGCATTACTCATGAATGAATACCCAGCTCTCTAAAGATAGTTTAGTTAGTATTTATTTTCCTGCATGATTTGGATGCTTGTGAGTTCTAAGACGAGAGGTAAGAACCTGCGCATCACATTGTGACTACTCTTTGCATCTCCATCACCCTGAATTGTTAATTAGGCACGTGCATATCATACTTAAAGTCAAAAAATACAAAAATATACACGGTGGACCGGGCCGCAACTGGTAGAACCTTTTGTTTTTGTTACTTGACCTACGGTAGCCGGACCACAAACCGGACGGATTCCCCATACCAAACAGTCATGGGCTAGTTGGGAACGTTGACTGGGGAGAATCCCTTGCTGTTGTTGCCTACAAATTTCCAGGCCTCAACAGGTTCACCTTGAGCAACTTGATGAGCAGCGTCGGGATGCCTTGGTGGCTCTAGAAGTCGATAAACATCGTGTAAAGGTCCAGTACGATAAGTTTGTCCATCCAAGGAGTTTTAGTGAAGGAGACTTGGTCCTTTTGTGGGATCAACCGAAAGAACCCTTGGGGGTAGGGAAATTTAATCCTATGTGGCGTGGTCCTTACGTGGTCAAGCATGTGTTAGAGAAGGGTGCGTATGAGTTAGTGGATTACGAAGGAATGGCCTTGGTGGAGCCTAGAAATGGGCTCTATCTCAAGAAATACTATGCATCATCTTCAACCAAGGCTGCTTATTGTATATTATTGTACAGCTTTGCATAGTTAGGTCTTTTTCTTATCGTGATCGGGTTTGTGATTAGTTTCCGTTTCTTTTGGTAGATGTCAATGGAATCTTCCACCTACATAGGATTCGCGGATGGTGCAAGCCGTCACACTCAACACTCAGACTCATCTGCTTGGGTGATTTATACTCCTATGGGTCAGGTACTGTCTTTAGGAGGCGTATGTCTACGGCCATCTTCCAACAATGTTGCTGAATACAACACCGTTATCGAACTTCTATGGGATTCCATTTTACATGGCATTCTCTCTCTTGAGGTACGTCTTGATTCGGAGTTAGTAGTGTCACAGCTCAATGGCTTGTACCATGTTAGAGATCTGACATTATTGAGAAGATTCTTACATGTGAGATTGTTAGAACGACAATTTGACAATATAACATATATACATATTCCAAGAAATAATAATCAAGTTGCTGACTCATATGCTAACTATGTGTTAGATTGGCATTTGTTTCATTCACAATAAATTAATCACAAACACAATTTTTACACATGTAAATAAATAAATTGATCACCATAAAATTTTTTATATATACATCCAAACTGTGATAATACATAGTGTAATGATACAAAATTGGGGCTTTCGAGCCACCATCATATAATACACAGTAGTACAAAATGTATACACTCGCAGGTGTCTAATCCTGTGGAGGAGGAGGATGTTTTTGATCATGGAAGGTCACTACGGCTCTAGCTAGCCGTCGAAATAAACGCACCCATGCGCATGGTACACCCACCACCTGCCGCTGCATAGCCTCAGGAAAGTCCTCGACTTACACCATGGGAACTCTATGTGTCAGTCTCACAAAATTGGTATGAATTCTCTGGAGCATCCGCTCCGCATCCACACCCGTGATGTCATCTCCTCTTCCCCTCCGTCTATGATGAGGGAAGCCCTCTGGCCGCTGTGGTCCCGCATCTGCACACAAATGGTAGATGTCACTATGTATTATCACCCAAAAATATGTCTTTTTGATTCCATATAATAAAGAAAATACAAAAAAATAAAAAAACTCAAAATTTAAAAAGAGAGGGTTGAGATTCGTTACCTATATCGCCATATGCCGATCCTGGTGGTAACGACATGTCTAGGTCCCCCCGAAAATCTATCCCTGCGTAGGGGTAGTCATCGATGGCAACTATCTGTCGTTGCCACCATGAAAAGAAGTCAGCTGGATATGGGTTGGCCACCCTACCACCCCCCAGTCTGCGCATAGCATCTGCCCAACACCGTCGGGCCAGATATCGAACCCCGTGAAGAGGAACGTCTAATCTGGGGCTCAATCATAGAACACGCTCGAAGAAAAACATGCTCAAAATACTACTGAACCCGAAGTTCCGCACTCTGCCTGCCTTACACTCATTGAGCTGATGTTTCATGTTGCTCAGTAGTGTAGTGCTCCAGTCATAGATCGTGGGTCTCATGCACTTCACTGCATAGAACATCAGAGGCCGCGAGGCTTGGTGGAGTGATGCCAAGCCTGCTATCCTTCCCAATGTCAATAATATGGCCTTTAGGCCCAACACCTGTATAGCATTGGTAGGGACCTAACTCCCCACCTTCTTTGTGTCTGGATAGCAGTACATCGCAATGTACTCGTCGATAGTTAGGCCACCTCCTAGCCCACCACGAGAATGAAGGTTCACCACTTCTCCCCGTCTAGAAAGCCCAGTAATGAAGTATATGTCCTCCACCTCTATGGTGAGGGACATCCCATCTATATGGAAGGACTCTGAGTCTGGATCCCAGTAATCCACCAGCATCTGTAATAGTCTTGGTTTGGCCCTCAAACCACCAAGACACCAAAACTTGTAGAGTCTGCATGCACGTAGAGCTTGTTGAGCCATTAGATCGGCCCTTAATACTTCCTCTACTTCACCATGCTCATGCTCTCTCCACTTTAGGACCATCCTGCACAAGAAATTACAAATTTTACCATTAGTTTATTGAAAAAACCATATGCACGGCCTCATATGCAACTGTTTTCAAAACAGCCGCGTATGTACGTGGGTTTGAAAAAACCTTGATTTTCGTGTGGGCCGCAATGCCCATTTTGGGTTGGCCTAGAAAGATTAATTGACCATGGAAATTCATAAAAATTGTATCAAAATTAAAGAGAAGAGCATGAGTAAATACCTAGAAGAAACGGTAGTGGATTTCGCCAGCTGGATCTCCTAGAATTCACTGTTGAAAATTAGAGCTCAAATGGGTAAAAGTTTCAAATGATTTATAATATTTTCAATTGTTTACTATTTATACAAAATTTTCAAATATTTGAAAATTTTTACCCCCTTTCCTATAGTTTCGACAGTTCTAACCATTTTGGACCGTTTTTGACATAATTCATGATGTAGAGGACCTTTTTTAGTGTCGTTTCAGCCATTGGATTGACCCGTTCGTGTCGATCTCAGGTATCATATCTAAACTGGCATATAGGTTAGGTTTCATCACCATTTTCATTTTGCATAACCTTATGACCATCTCATCATGACCTTAGGTACGAACCCACTCTATTATGTCACGGAACCTTCTTGCTGCTTTAGAAGTGGCATGATATGAGTGGTAGAACTTCACCTTACATGGGTACCCTAGTTAGCGCCTTATTTGCATTTGGTGCCCATGCTGACATTTTCTCCTTTAGGGTGTGGGAGTCCATTGTATAGTACTACCATGACATTTTGCAAGAGCCTCATACTCCTCTTGATCTTTTGCTGGCCTATTTCCCTCAGGACTCCCTCATGTCAAGTTGTGAATGCATTATCATGAGCTTTGCCTACCTTATTGAGCTTTATGCTGGATTCCATGATATTGCATTTCAGCCATATAGCTTGAGCTTGTCTCATGTCTAGCCATGCAGAGCCATTTTTTATATCCTTCGCAACTTGATTCCCTTTTTACCAGGAGGGGATTTACCCCCGAATGTCGATATCCTACACATGTATCTTTGCATTGAGCATAGGTATGTTCCATTGCTTGGAACTAGTTTGTTTTCCCTTATGACACTCATCTCCTCCTAGTTTGTAACTATAAAGCTATTTTATTCTTTTTTCAAGCTTTTTAAATAACTGAAAAAGTCCAAAAAAATCAAAAAACCAAAAAGCCAGACAATGAAAGATGTTATCTGTGGCAGCTATCGAGTCATGTCGCCTTCGAACAGAGCACTGTATATCACATCCATTGGTTGGGTTATAGTTTGACTTTAGGAGCTGTACTCGTTTATCTGAGTTTATCTCCACCAACTGGTTAAGCTTCCAGTCCCTATGGAGCCTCTATTTATGCCTCCTACATCGTAGAGATGTCCCAGTTTGTATATCGAGTCTATGCTACCTTCATTCAGTCGCCATACGCTGTTATGCTCTTGTTCGAAGGAAGTTGAAGCCTGAGTCGGCCATTCCTCAGTTATCTTGATTATGAGTCAGCAACTTGATTATTATTTCTTGGAATATGTATATATGTTATATTGTCAAATTTCCATTCTAACAATCTCAGACGTAAGAATCTTCTCAATAATGTCGGATCTCTAACATGGTACAAGCCATTGAGATGTGACACTACTAACTCCGAATCAAAACGTACCTCAAGAGAGAGAACACCATGTAAAATGGCATCCCGTAGAAGTTCGATAACGACGTTGTATTCAACAACATTGTTGGAAGATGGCCATAGACATACACCTCCTGAAGACAGTACTTGACCCATAGGAGTATAAATCACCCAAGTAGTAGAGGATGAGTGTTGAGTGTGACGGTTTGCACCATCCGTGAATCCTATGTAGGTGGAAGATTCCATTGGCATCTGCCAAAAGAAATGGAAATTAATCACAAACCCGATCACGATAAGAAAAAGACCTAACTATGCAAAGCTGTACAATAATACACAATAAACAGCCTTGGCTGAAGATCATGCATAGTATTTCTTGAGATAGAGCCCATTTCTAGGCTTCGCCATGGCCGTTCCTTTGTAATCCACTAACTCATACGCACCCTTCTCTAACACACGCTTGACCATGTAAGGACCACGCCACATAGGATTAAATTTCCCTGCCCCCAAGGGTTCTTTCGGTTGATCCCACAAAATGACCAAGTATCCTTCACTAAACCTCCTTGGACGGACAGACTTATCATACTGGACCTTTACGTGACATTTATTGACTTCTAGAGCCATCGAGGCATCCCACGCTGCTCATCAAGTTGCTCAAGGTGAACCAAACGCTCCTCTAATGGAAAAGTGTCTGGTAAGATTTCTACACCTAGCTTCAACGAAGGAATTTCACATTCAACTGGAAATATCTAATCCACTCCATGTACAAGTTGATATGGAGAAAAACCAGTGGCAGTCTTAACAGTGGTTCGATATGCCCACAAAGCAGGATATAACATGATGTGCTAATTGTTCTTGCTTTGTGCAATGGTTCGTTGGAGAATGGATTTGAGTGATTTATTCACTGCCTCTACCTGTCCATTCGCTTGAGGGTAGTAAGAAGAGGAATGATGTTGCTTATACCCTAACTTGGATGCCAACTCTTCCATCATATGGTTCTGAAAGTGCGAGCCATGGTCAGTGACAAGCTCTTTCGGAATCCCGAACCGAGTAATAATTGGTTGAACACAAAGTGAGTGGCTGTCTCACCGTCGGATTTTACTGTAGGAATAGCCTCATCCCATTTCGTGAAGTAATCAACAACCACTATAATATGATGGTGCCCCCCAACCGAAGGCCGTTTGCAATCCATAAAATCGATTCCCCACTTAGTGAAGGGATCGACGGTGATAATGGGATGTAACGGGGCAGGTTTTGAGTGCATATTACATGCGAACACTTGGCAAGGGTGGCACCTCTTGACCACATCAACACAATATTTAAAGATTGACGGCCAAAAATAACCCGCTCTTAAAATCGTTTGAGATGTAGAAAGCCCAGATAAATGACCACCACACATTTATTCACACTAGTTCCAAGCACTGGTGATAAATGAAGTGTTCGACCTCAACACATTTATTCACACTTGTTAGTTTGCACTCTAGTACCTTGATTCCCATTTTCATTATCGGTGGGTGATCTTGCGTTTGTTAATGGTATACATTAATGATCGGTAATCAGATGATGGACTACTATGTTTGACCTCGACACCTCTATTCGCATAGTAGGACATGTACTTGTCGCGGTTTGTGTAGAAGACTTTCCAGATTGGTGGCATCTCTTATATGCTACCTCCTTGATTGTGCCAGTGATCATGAGATTTCAGGTCTCCTGACTTGATTCCAATATATGACAGATATTTCTAGCCACTATGGAGATCTTGATCTGTTATATCTTCAGCCATTATGGAGATCATGGTCCTTTGTATATCTTCATCATGGATATTCTGATCTATGTATATTGTACATGGCGATGACCACATATGTGATATCATGTATCATGCCTATTCATGGCCATTGTACTCTTATGTATTCGGGACTGCTATATGTATTTGCAGTTATGTGCGGAGTTGTATTATTGTACTTTGCTGATTGGGTGGCTAGTCTTCCATTTGGGATCCTTCATCACTCCACTTCTGGGATGGACTTACAATGTATTTTGGCCATCGTATGACCCCTCTGACCTCACACATTAGGGGGCATCTGTTATAGTTGATTTCACCACTCCAGGTGAATCACACTTTGTATGGCCTTCCCCTATCCCGTTGCAGAGTCCTTAGACCCCATGGACCATTTTTTGTCCTTTGATGTTTCCCTGACCATCCCTAAAAACATGTGAAAAATGATACACATGACTTTTAAACCTATAAGCGCATATATACGCGGGTTTGACCACTAAAACCGCCTACATCGGGATGTGTACATAATCCAAATCCTTTTGGAGTTTTCCTTGACATGGATCCGACTCATTTGACTCCTGGCCTTCCCTATGCCTTGAGATTGCTCAGATTCGACCTTTCATTACCCCTTTGAAAAGATATATAAGGAACCCCTTGGTACATTGAAGGCAAGAAGAGAGAATTGAGAGCAAAGAAACTATAGTCCATTGTTGTCAGAACTTATGCTTGAGTCTACATCCCTTTGTCCCTTGGAGCACTAGTGTGTTCTTCCCAAGCTTGCCTTTTGCTTGTGATCTTGCTATCGAGAGATGGAGGATTGAGGTGGTGGAGGCCCAAGTGGGGGATTCAGTTTCTCTGATTCAAAGACATGCCGTCAGAGGTTGTATCTTGTAATATTTGATTTATATTAATAGAAATATATTTTCCTGTCCAATAATGTGTGTTTGAATGGATATTTTATCCATGGGATTATGTCAAATGCTTGTACATTATTGATTATATATGCTAGAATAGATCTAACACCATGATACATAGAATTCTTGTATTGCTTACTTGTTGTTGAGGAAGTAATCTACCAATTCAAGCTGAAGTTGGAAAGCTCAACGGGGATCTACTTCAACCATCCAGAATAAGGTACGAGGTCTAATCCTTCATTGTTAGACATTTAATTTCTAGTGCATATTGGAAATGATTGATTTATGGAGTCAAGTTGTCTGTTGTGGTACCCCAAGCCATAGGAATTTCTCTTCGTAACATCAGGGGACATTGATGTATTCCCAAAAAACTATCGATGGTGAGAGAACCTGCCATTGATGACTGCAAGTCTCAAGGCACTCAAAGATGACTCTAGATTCCTATCCCAGAATAAATGATCTGAAGTTGATGGGATGAAATCCGTTGGAAGGAGGGCATTAAGGCATCCCCCATCATCCAACACGAGGTACTCAACAAAGCTGTATAATGTGGAAGGACTCGATCATAAAGTGCATGAACCAGTAACTGTATTGGGAATGGCTGACATGCAAAGTCAAGATAACTGAGGAATGACCGACTCAAGTTTTAACTTCATTAGAACAAGAGCATAATGACAACTGGTGACTGAATTTAGGCAGCATAGACTCGATATGCAAAATTGGGACATCTCTGTGACACAGGAGGCATCGATAGAGGCTCCATAGGGACTGGAAGCTTAACCAGTCGGTGCAGATAAACTAAGATAAATGAGTACAACTCCTAAAGTCAAACTATTAACCCAACCAATGGATGTGATATACAGTGCTCTGTTTGAAGGCGACACGACTCAACTACTACCAAAGATAACATCTTTCCTTGTCTGGCTTTTTGGTTTTTTAATTTTTTTTTGGACTTTTTCAAATATTTGAAAAGCTTGAAAAAGAATAAAATCGCTTTAAAGTTACAGAATAGGAGGAGATGAGTGTCAAGGGACAAACAAATTGGTTCCAAGTAATGGAACATACCTATGCTCAATGCAAGGATACATGTGTAGGATAGCGACACTCGGGGGAAAGTCCCCTCTTGGTAAAAATAGGAATCAAGCTGCAAAGGATATATAAAATGGCTCTGCATGGCCAGGCATGAGACAAGCTCAGGCTATATAGCTGATACTGAAAGTCAAGGAAGCCGGCATAAGGCTCAATGAGGTAGGCAAATCTCATGATAATGCAATTACAACTTGACATAAGGGAGTCTCGGGGAAACGGCCAGCATAAAGTTCAAGAGGAGTATGAAGCTCTTGCTCAAGGTCATGGTGGGACTAAAAGGGACTCCCGAACCTAAGAGATGACTCACATCATGGGTACCAACTCCAAAAGGGAGCTAACTAGGACACCCATGTATAGGAAAGCTATACCATTCACATAGTACCACTTCTAACAACATCATGAAAGTTTTGTGATACCATGGAATGGGTTCGTACCTAAGGTTAAAATGGCACGGTCATAAGGCAATGCATAAATGCAAGCGCAAGCGATATCCTAACCTACATGCAAGTTTAGACATAATACCTATGATAGGAACTAACGGGTCAAAACCTCAGAGAGAGTGTACAAAAACTGGACCCTACATGACAACCATATTAGTCCAAAACAACCCAAAATAGTCAATAAAGAATCCAAACTATAAGGAATAGGGAGGAATTATCATGACAACTGCACCCAAAGGAAACAATGCGGTGAATGATGGGACATAAAAAGGAAAGTAAGGTGTAGACCCAACGTTCACACATCCACTACCACCCCCATGAGGGTGACCACCGGTGTAAAGACGGAGCGAAAGGAATAAAAATCCTCATCAAATGGAGTAGAGGATGGAATATGACCATTCACAAATCTATGAGCATGGTAAGGGGATGTGATGCCCCCAAGTCTGACACCAGGGTCCATACTAGGACCAAGGATGGGTGATAGAATGCCAGGCATGCCGAAAATAAAAGGACTCGAACTCAAGAGAGCATAAATATACTCAAGTAACCACGATCCCAAAGGCCAACTAGCGCACAAAGAGCACACTCCTAAGAAAATCGATAGCGAAAATACAAGCAAATCAAGGGGAGGATATATGAGCTCCCGAATGCAGCAGGTATGTCTCACCTAGGAGAGGCTAAAAAATACCATACACTACAAGCGGAGGTATGTAGCCAATTATAGTGGCCCTCAGCTTCAACACATAAAGCAACTGTGCTGTCCGACCTCTACCTGGCCAGGACACCTACAGAATAACCTCTGCAAGTACCCCCTGTGATACCTAGGTAAGTAAACTAAGGTCACCTCAATATAATCAATGCTTAGGTGGATAGTCGCAGGCGGGATTGACTATATGGGTACAGTAGCAAAGCCCAAAACTCTCAAAAGAGACCCCAGATATGAATACAATCCTGTAAATATATTCGGTGCTACTCAGTTATGACTAGGGGTCATCCCAATAAATAACCGCTCACACTGCCTCATGCTTAACTCCCTTGTAAGAGGAGGATCTTGAGAAACACTAACTATGCCAAGGAATTTCACACTCTCACCTGGATAGACACATAATTGTTTCATTTAGTGGTCTTGGAGAATTTACTCACAATGAACTATTCCAAGACCCTAAAACCTAATCTTGTTGGTGCACCCTATAAAAGAAAAGAGTGTAATTCATTTTATTATGCGTTGATTTTAATTGGCTGTGATTACTCAAAGGGAAATTGTAGTGCAACTAGTGATATGAAGACTCAGCAGTGAAATAAAAGTGCACACCATAACAAACAAAGGCTAAGTGCAATCTTTGTCAAATGAAAAACAGGGTATGCCACTACATGAGATGCATAAATATATATTCATTTCTGAATGCCAATGCAATCCTTCCTATATGAAAGCCTAAACACAACTCTCATCCAAGCAATCCAATGCAAGTACCTCCTCAAATCCATATCTAAGATGCAACTAAGAGTGCAACTACTTTGTATTTTTCAATATAAAAGAATGAAAAATGCAATAAAATTCATCTAAAACTCTCAGTCTCTGTAGCAAGTATAAAACACAAGCCCAGCAAGACACTGAGACAAAAAAGAGTAATGCACTAATGGAAAAACAAAAAGGATAAATGACTAAAACTACTTTCAAATAAAAATCAATGAAAAAGCGGTCTCTGGTCACAAAAGAAGCACCCAACAGACAACATCAGACCCAAGGAAGACCCAACCACACTCACAACCCACCCAACAACTTCCCACAGCATCAAACTCACCAAAAGGGAGGATGTATGCGACTGTTTAAAGAACAACTGCGTATATACGCGACTTTTGGCAAAAACGCTGCATGTATACGTGGATTTTGGCCAAAAACCTGTGTGTATACGTGACTTTTGGCCAAAAATCCACGTGTGTACGCGACTTTTGGCCAAAATCCTGCGTATGCAAAGAAGACAGTGGTAAAAAGTAGGCCAAGGGTCAAACCAATAAAGGGGACTATCAATGGATGAACATACTATAAAATGCAACACAGAAATAGGGAGAAACGAAGAGCAAGTCAAGAATATCAAGCACATTGTGCCCCCAAACCCCAAAGAAAAACAAGGATCATCCCTAGCGGAGTCGCCAATTCTGTTGCAGAGAGAAATTCTATGGCTTGGGGTACCACAACAGACAGCTTAACTCCAGAAACCAATCTTTTCCTATATACAAGAGAAAACAAACAACTAACACTAGAGGATCTCGATTCGTACCTTATTCCGGACGGTTGGTGTAGATCCCCATGGCGCTTTCCAACTTCAGCTTGAATTGATAAATTTCTTCCTCAACATTCAATAAACAAGACAAGCATACTATATATAATTGTGTTAGCTCTACTCTAGCATATATAATCAATAACATGTAAGCATTTGAAATCATCCATGGATAAAATATTCATTCAAACACACATTATTGGATAAGAAAAGATATTTCTATTAATATAAAATCAGAGATTACAATGAATACAACCTCTATTAGCACGTCTGTGAATCGGAAAATCGAGTCCCCCACTTGTACCTCCACCACTTCAATCCTCCATCTCTCGATAGCAAGCTCACAAGCAAAAGATAAGCTTGGGAAGAACACAAAAGTGCTCCAAGGGACAAAGGGGATGTAGACTCAAGCACAAGTTCTGGAAACAATGGACTATAGTTCTCTTGCTCTTAATTTCTCCTATGCCTTCAATGTATCCAAAGGGTTCCTTATATAGCTCATCAATGGGGTAATGAAAGGTCAAATCCAAGCGATCTCAAGGCATATGGAAGGCCAGGAGACAAGTGAGTCGGATCCACATCAAGGAAAACTCCAAAAGAATTCGGATTTTTGCACACATCCTAATGTATGCAGTTTTAGAGGTCAAACCCGTGTATATACGTGATAAAGGGTTTAAAAGTCGCGTATGGCAATTTAAGCATGTTTTTAGGGATGGTCTAGGAAACATCAAAGGAACAAAAATGGTTAATGGGGTCTAAGGAGTCTGCATAGGGACAGGGAAGGCCATAAAAGTGTGATTCACCATGTGTGGTAAAATCAGCTATAACATCACCTTCAAACCTAGCACCCCCTTTACATGACTTACCTCAGGCTTTTGAGAAAATGCTGCCCAAGTTTGACCCAAGTGAAAATATTTTGGTAGATGATAATTTGCAAAGATTTTACTTGGCTATAGAAGGACTAAGCGCTGGAGAACATGAAGATGTAGTCTGCAGATTGTTTTCGCATACCCTGAAAGGAGCAACAACCTCATGGTATTTTGCTTTGCCTGCAAAATCAATCACAGACTGGGATACATTTGAAAGAATATTTAGAAGTAAGTATGCAGTCCAAAAAACTCATGCAGCATTAATGAAGGGGTTATGCGCTTTAAAGAAAGAAAGAAAAGAAAAAGTGCATAGTTTCACCCAAAGGTTTGTTGCTTATTGTTATAGCGGATTTCACCACACTAGGTGAATCACACATTGTATGGCCTTACCCTGTCCCGCTGCAGACTCATTAGCCCCTATGGACCACTTTTTGTCTTTTGATGTATCCTTGACCATCCCTGAAAACATTAGAAAAATGATATACGCGGCCTTTTCCCCGATAACCGCGTACATACGCGGATATTCCCCCTATAGTCGCGTACATCGGGATGTATGAATAATCCAAAAAATTTTGGAGCGTTCCTTGACTTGGATCCGACTCATATGACTCCTGGCCTTCCATATGCCTTGAGATCGCACGGATTCGACGTTTCAGTATCCCTTTGAAAAGCTATATAAGGAACCCATTGAGACATCGAAAGAAGAAGAGAGAATTGAGAGTAACGAAACTATAGTCCATTGTTGCCAGAACTTATGCTTGAGTATGCATCCCTTTGTCCCTTGGAGCACTATTGTGTTCTTCCCAAGCTTTCCTTTTTCTAGTAAGCTTGCTATCGAAGTGATGGAGGATTGAGGTGGTGGAGGCCCAAGTGGGGGATTCAGTTTCTCTGGTTCGCAGACGTGCCGTCAGAGGTTGTCACTTGTAATCTCTGATTCATATTAATAGAAATATATTTTCCTGTCCAGTAATGTGTATTTGAATGAATATTGTATCCATTGGAATATGTCAAATGCTTTTACATTATTGATTATATATGCTAGAATAGATCTAACACCATGAAACATAGTATGCTTGTATTGTTTACTTGTTGTTGAGGACGTGCTATAACAATTCAAGTTGAAGATTGGAAATCTCAACGGGGATCTACTTCAACCGTCTGGAATAAGGTACGAGGTTCGATCCTTTAGTGTTAGATGTTTTTATTTCTATTGCATATTGGGAAAGATTGATTTCTGGAGTCTAGCTATCTGTTGTGGTACCCCAAGCCATAGGAATTTCTCTCCGTAACACTTATCTTAAGAATTTTTCTGCAATTGATAAACCATCTGATAAGGTTTTGATCGAATACTATACTTCAGCTTTAGGGCCTGACTTGGCCATGTTTGACAAGATGCAAGTCAAACCTACGTTGTCAGAAACTTATGAAGAAGCCGAGAGAGTAGAAGCTGAAAAAGAGAGCATAGAAGATTATCCTGAGCAGTCGGGAGAAAAAACTTTTGGTAAGAAAGCCTTATTACTGTCTAATCCTAAGGAGGAGTAGTCACATGACTTTGAAGGAATGTTGAAAATGATGCAGAAACTATCTAACAGAATAATAGATTTGGAAAAGGAAAAAGAAGCCCAGAATTCTTATAAGCCTTACTATAAAAGGAGAGAGGACAACAATCAATCTAAGCCTCCTCCACATAGTCCAGCATCAATGAATTTAATGGAGGTAGGGATGGATAATTTTTGCACCTTTCATTAGCAGCCTCATTCTGACAAAAATTGCCCTCAATGGATGAATTCGATGACATTAGTAATGAATCAGCTATTGGACTCTAAACTAATAGAAGCTGATGATGAGGAGGAAAGGGAAATAAATTCACAGAAAAAAAGAGGATGATGCTCTGGTTTTATGGGACTATGTCTCACTTTTTGATACAGAAGACGAAGGTACTTCGAAGCGTGAGGAGATATCAGAAACAAATATGACCACAAGGAGCCAAGGTTTGTTAAATAAAGACAATTCAATAATTCCAAAGATTAAGAAATTTCAAGACAATATGAAGAAAATACAAAAAAACAACACGGATGATAAAATACCTGAACTTACTATTAGCAATCAAGATCCAAAACAAGTCAACATGCCTGATAGGCCTATTGAAGACAAAGCTGATAATGTCAAGGAAAATCTCAAAGCACCTGAGATGGGGTATGAATTGTTAAAAGCACTTGAAATACCAGAGGAGGAGCTTCCCATTAACAACCAACCTGTAGAAGAGATTGTTGAAGCAAGTGTGGGAGGTAATACTAGGTTTAAAACCCCACCATTCCTCCCGACCTTGGACATTTTAAACCATAAGGTACACAATTGTTTAGTAGACTCAGGTTCATCGGTCAATGTTATGCCACTTGCAATTTGCAAAAAGATCAATGGACAACCTAAACCAACTTCCTGGCAGGTTACTCAGTTAGACAAGACCATTGTGAAAGTAGTCGGGGAAATGGAAGATGTTCTGATTCGCTTATGTGCAAATGAAAAGATATGTTAGTACATTGATATTGTAGTAGCAGACATACCTGATGGCTATGGAGTTATTTTGAATCGAGACTGGTCAGCAAGACTAAATGGGTATTTTTCTTCAGATTGGTCACACTTGTGGTTGCCTCAGAAGGGAAGTCCAAACCAGATTAAAATATTAAGAGAGCCCCACATGAAGCACAATGTTACTCAAATGGAAGAAAAAAATGAAACAGTGAATTCTTTGTTGGGAAATCATCTAATTGAGCTAGAACCGGGAGACTACCAAGTAGAAGAAGCTAGCAGTACATCAAACACCCAGCCTGATCTCCTTCGATTTTCATGGGCCGTTGAGATTGATTGTCAAAAAGTAGATGTAGTATTTTATTCAAGTACAGTAGAATTAGATAATGGTTAGGTCTTTTTCATTTTGTAGTCAACCCTAGCCCCTTAACTTACAAGTTGTCAGATTTATAGGGGTGGGCAGAGGATTGACCAGTTAGTGGTTTAGTTCTCAAACTTTATTTTTCTTTTTCTTGATTTTTGTTTCTAGATTATCTTGTACATAAATAAACTGATTTGGTTGTTTATTTTTTGTTGCTATTTATTTTATTTCTGTTTGTTTAGTTAGATTTTATTGTGGTTTCAATAAAAGAAGCAAACTTTTGGTTGCATGGAAAGCATCAGAATTCTGGATTAACTAAAATCCTTGATTATAAGACTGTGTACTATTGTTTTATCTAAAAGAATTTCTTCTAGTTTAGCAGTTTTCCTAAATGGCTATGAACACATTGAAGTCCTACTTAATCCTTGTAAAATAACTCAGGATAAAAAGGTTTGGAATACTATTTCGAGGCTCCATCCATCTCACATTTAAAAAATGTCCTAGGGAGTGATAGTAAAAGACCCATGGAAAGGAAGCAAGGTAAATAGTATATTATATATAAATGATCCCATGCCAAGAATTGAAAGCCAAAAGGCAAATACGAGTCAAGAATCTCCTAAGAAAGCAATATGTATCAAAACAAAGTACTAAATCACATGAGTACAAAATTGGCAAAGTTCTTCTCCGTCCGTCAGCTGAAAATTAAATACATCTCTCACACAAAAGGACACTATGGATAGATGAGCCTGAATAAAAATTCAGAAAGAAAGGCATGCAGGAGGACTCAAAAAAGGACCAAAAGGTCCAAAAGCACAAAAAGTGCAAAATGGCATGGGAATGAGGAACAAACGAATATTTCTATTTACCATATGTTACAATCCTGTGGTGTCCAAGCTGGAAACTACCCAAAGATAGAGGTAAAAATGAAATTCATATTCTTGGCCTCAAAAGAGTCATCTGGAATTTTAAATCTTGGTTCCCATGATCCCTAAATTGGACTGATATCAATGATTAAAGTACACACATTTGTCATTTGGGAAATCCAGACATCTAGAGGAATTCAGCATGTTAGTATTTATTGTCAAAACAGTTTGTTGCTAAAAGAAGAATTTTTCTAGAGATCTGGGTTCACCAGAAAGTCGCCAATTGTTGCAGCTGCAACTTTTTTTCCCAAATTTTTGAAAATTATGGACCCTCCTTGTTGATTTTATCTTGCCTGGTTTTATTGGTTTCTTGAACTTGGTTGTTCCTTTGCTACAAATTTGGATTTTCCTGAGATTGAATTGAGTTCAATTGTTTACCATTTTCGAAGGATGAATGATCATTTTTTTTGTCTACGAATGCTTTTTACTGTGAATTTTGAAGTTTTTGACTTATGGATTGATTTCCTTTATCGTTGTCGGAGGTCGTTTGAACAGTGAATCGAGACAGTAGTCTTTTACGCAGCCACCATTGCGGAAGGTAAATTACGAATCTCCCGATGGACAGTCATGTTTTTTGCCGATGGTTTTTATCTCCTTTGTTTATTTTTCAAAACTTTGACTATCGACGTTTTCTATTTTCTCATGATTGGAGCATTAGTCCTTTGCATTGTCGCCGTTTCGGATGATAGATTGCAAGAACCCCAACGGAAGCCCATATCTTTTTCGATTTCGCGAGTTTTGTTTTCTTTTCGCTATTCGAAACTGTTTTTGACATTTGATCGGAGGACTAGCCCTTTGCTCTGCCAATGCTTGATCTTTAGTTGTTCAGATCATCGACAATTTCGTGATTTGTGGGGTCTGTAGTTAGTTTGGCATCCGCCATTGCGGTGATCTTTTGCTCTATCTTCTAATTTTTAGTTGATTTATCTGCCGATGCATTTCTATATAGTTCCTCATTCTTCTGATCACCGATGTTTTCTGTTTTGCGGAACCCTTAGTCCATGTGACTTCCCCCCTTACGGCTCCTCATTGAACTAGTTGTCTGATGCTGTAGTGGTTCCGAGGTCTGATGCTCCAGTTTTAGTGCTTATTTCACCAACATTATTCTTGTCATAGAACCCGTAGTCTTTATGCTACTCGTCGTTGTGGCCGTTTAGTGGATTTCTGCTCGATGCTTAGCGTTTTGTTCCCGACTGCTGATAGGGCTTTCCCACCTTTTGGTGTGTTTTTACACTATTTTATGGAATGGCAGAGTTTTCTCGTGTTATTGGTCGAGTCAAGGTTTTTCTGAGAGGAGGAGGAGCTGTTACATTTGTCCTGGTTCATGTTTTCATCGGAGGGTTTCAAATTAGCTCAGATGAGGCCTGAGTTAGGTGAAGAGTATATTCTATCAGGATTGTGTTTTTAGTTGGACAGTGGGTTTAGAGGATTTTCAGACCTAGCTGGCAGGATTTTCTTTGCCTTATCTTTTCATGCGTTAATTTTGTTTATATTTTATTTTACAGAATGCATGTATTGATACAGTTTGTGTTACTTTGTCAAATGCTAAGTGATCTAAGAACTGGTTACTCATGACAGGGTGATTGCTACTGTAGAGAAGATATGTCTAGAAGACAAAGCAGAAGACAGGAGGTAGCAAGGAAGAAAGAGAAGAAGAAATGAAGGGTTTGAGATCTCAAACAAATCGATAACAGCAGAGGCCCAGGCTTGGGAAAAGTTCATCAGTGACCAAGCTAGTCCCTTTCTAAAAAAGTACTCTTAAAATATTAATATGAAATGTAACGTATTGTATAAATCATGAGCACTCACAAACAGACAAAATTGTGGGATTGAATGGTTGGGGGGAGCCCAAAGGTCACCGAGGGGCATCCCAAGAGTTTTGCTTGTAGTATAAATATAGGAAAGTTAGATAGAAACATGGACTTTTTTCCCAGATAGATTTGTGAGAGTATGATGTAAAAATAACTATTTCCTTTTGCATAAAGAAATTACAAGTTTCCTGTTGGAGAAAGCTTTGTGGAAGGTTTCAAATGTTGTGCTATGGATTTGCTAAATGTGAACTATTTCGTTTTCAGCTGTTATCCATTAACTATGAGATCGTTCTAACTCTTTGAACCTATGTTCTTGTTATGAATGCGCTCTAGTTCATTCTATGAAATTTCCACTATGAGTAATGAATGTTGTTCATAAACAATTAGCTATCTGGTTGTTCATATATCTATAAATGTTCATGTGTTTTGAAATAAGTAACAGCTATATATGATTTTTCTTAATGCATGCACAAAATGCATTACTCATTGATGAATAATAATCTTGCTCCCTAGGGATAGGTTAGATAGTTAGTTTTAGTTTTTTTTTCTTGCTGTGTGTGGTTTAGATGTGATAGAGTTAAGATGAGAGGTAAGAACCTGCGCATCACATTGTGACCGCTCCTCCTATTCTCTATCAATCTGCATTTTTAGAGAGGCATTTGCATCTCATTCTTAAATTCAAAAAATAAAAACATACACGGTGGACTAGGCCATAACCGAGAAAACCCTTTATTTTTGTTACTTGACCTACAGTAGCCGGACCGTAAACCAGATGGATTCCCCATACCAAACAGTAACGGGCTAGTTGGGAACGTTTACTGGGGAGAATCCCTAACTATTGTTACCTGCGATTTTCTAGGCCTCAACAGCTCAAAACCGAGAATACTGAAAACTAACAGGCCTTAATTTTTCGTTAAACAGCTTCGAGAACTGTCTAACCTCTTTTCCACAATTCCAACCCTTCCACATGCTCCCTTCTGCAACGGGATTTTCGCATTCACCTTTTCTGCACTTCAGAATGTGGAAATTAGAAAACTCACTTTTCCAACTTCCGAACTTCTGCACTTCCGCACTTCTACACTTCCAGTTCGGATTTCAGAAGTCGGCTTATTGATTTTTGAAACCTGGGTTTTCACCCTTTTCTACCTTTTCGGTTAAGATTGTGGAACTCAACTTGTCAACTTTTGAACAGGGTTTTCCACCATTCACTTCTTTCGTATCATTGATCCTTGCGGATTCTCTCTCGATTGTTGATCTATCCCAAGAGAGAGGACTTCAAATTGATAGTGAATTGTATCACATAAGAATTCTACATCCAACCTTTTCTCTTAACCACCTTGTTAGTAGGATCAGTGGAATCACTGGTGATCGTCAGATCTGGATTGATTGTGGACCTCAAACTCAATAAAACAAATTTAAACAAAATTCCACATACATCAATTGTGTTAACCTTCCTTCATTTTCACCCAACATAATTCTTTTCCACTGTCGATCTTCTTCCAAGATCTATCTCTGCAATTGATCTGCCTTGCAATGCATAGATACCATTGATTTATCGTGTTTAAATCATTCTTTTGTCCTCTGCACAAATTATACTTGTAAGTTATGAATTTCTGTACAAAGTAATAATTTCAACCAATATGATTACAAGCTTCACAATTTGTACACAGAAAATTGACTTCAAATTATTAAAAGCTTCCTCGAACTTGAATTTCTCAATAGATCAATACAATCAAAGATCCACAGTCTTTGTATATGCTCTAGGATTTGAATTTCTAGATACTTCCCCTTTGATGTAATCTTCAAGCTTCTTCGAGCTATCCTCAAACCTCTATCAGCTATCCTAATCTCTGTGAGCTAAAACTAAGCTATCTAAGAAAATAACTCAAACTGAATTAAATACAAGTCTAGGATTATGTTTCCAGATCCTATAACCAAGGACTCAAATTTTATTCAAACTCTTAACTGAACCCTACGAATCATCACTAACTAACTTCTATATTATCTCAACAGGCTTCAACTCAACCCTATCTATTACACATGGAAAGGATCGAGTGTCCTTATCCGGATTTATTCTAGTTTTACAAAATAAAAGAAATTTTATATGTGCAAGACCCTAGGTCTTGAAATTCATTTGACTATTATGAATTCATGGATGAATTCATCTTCCCGATCCTATGCTCCTAAATCAATATACTTATGTTGTAAATATGAAGGAGGATTAATTGGACCTACTATATCAAGTCCCCATTGTTGAAAGGGACTTTCTACCAAAACTGGCTGTAATGGAAAAGCAGGCTTTTTAAGCCTACCTGCGACAATCTGAAAATCTTGACACTTTCTAACAAACACATAGGAATATCAAAATAACATGGGCTAATAATAAACTGCTCTAAGAATCTTATGAGCAGTAGTCTCTCCTCTGAAATGGCCACCTGCAGATCCAGAATGTAACTCTTTCAAGATTGTCTCAGTTTCATCTTTATCTAGGCAACATAATAATACACCATCTGAATTCTTTCTAAAAAGGATGTTATCCATCATTTGATAAACAACTGCTTTTAACCTAATTGCTCTTCTTTTCCTTGGTTCTAAATGATCTGGAGCAGTTCCTATTTCAAGGAAAGTCCTTAAGTTAGAATACCAAGAATGTTGAGGAGGAGGATATAAGTATATTTCCCTTTGAAGTAAGAGTTCATCAATGTTGGTTTCAAAATTATCATTTGGTAAGTGAGAAAATTAAGCAACAATTTTACAGAGACCTTGTCCTTTAATTACCATGGAAGGTTTAATTTTTAAATAATATTCTTGAAGGGCTGACATCCACAGAGCTTTTTTTTCTCCTAAATCTCTTTACACCAATAATTTCCTTACCTCAGGGAATGGAACAATCACTTTGGTTTTAGATTTTAGAAGATAATGACGAAAATGTTTAACAACCTTAAAAACAACAAAATCATGTTTATGGACCTCATGATAATTTAATTCAGCTCATTTAAAATTTGAACTCATAAAGGATATTGGTACTTCATAATTTTCATGATTATATTGAGTTAAGACTGCAACATATGATATGTCTGAATCAAATGTATACAATATAAATTCCTTACTGAAATCCGAGCTTAAAAGACTAGAAGCTTCAGAAATAGCTTCTAGAATCCTCTTAAATGATTCTTTTACATTTATTCCCCATTTGAAAATAACATATTTTTTTATCATGTTTTGTAAAGGGTGCACAATTTCTGAAAAACAAGGCACAAATCCTCTGACAAAATTTATTTTACCCAAGAAAGACTACATGGTATTTTTTCTTGAAGGAAAAGTGATTTTTGATATAGCATGCGTTCGATCAAGATCAATCATAATTCCATGTTTCGAAACCACACAACCTAAAGGAACTCCTTGTGTTACAACAAATATTGTTTTTTTTAGGATTCAGAGAAACCCCATACCTTCTACAACGCTCAAATAATTTTCCAATATGAAGGATGTGATCAGGTCGATGTTTTGGAATTACTGTGACATCATCTAAATAGACAACTACCGAATGATTAATCAATCCTCTGATAGTGATATACATCGCCCTTTGGAAGGTAGCCCCGACATTAATCAAACCAAAGGGCATTTTCTAATAAGCATAAGTTACCCATGGAGTTCTAAATTCCATTTTAAGTTGACCATATTGAGAAACCAAGATTTGATTATATCCTGAGAAACCATCGAGAAGTGATAGCTTCTCAGACCCAGAGACTTTCTGAAGAATTTGTTCCATGGGAGGAACTGGGTAATTGTATTTTTTCTGAGGATTTATTAAGTTTTTGAAAATCGACACATAGTCGAATATCACCATTTTTATTCCTAACAGGAACCAATTTAGCTACCCATTGAGTATTTCTAACGGGAAATATGATCTTAGTAGTTAAAATCTTATTTAATTCTTTTTTAACCGTAGGTTGCAGAGTTGGGTGCATCTTCCTAAGTTTTTGCTGGAAAGGTTTTGAAGCTTGTTTCATTGGGATTATGTGTTGCTTAACTTGTGGGTTAAAAGTCTTGAGATCAATGTATGTCCATGCAAACACGTCTTTATATCCCTTAAACAATTTGATAAATGTTGATTTTTCTAAAGGAGTGCATTCTGTTCCTAAGTTGACAATTTGAGGTTTATCTCCTGTCCCTAAATTTATAGTTTCATATGATAAACATGAACTATTAGTATTACAATTTGGGACAGTCTTTATTTTATCTTGAAGACCATAAAAAGTTTCTAATATTATGACAGAGTTAGGAACATATATTACCTCATCCAGATCCTTTTCTACTGATAAATGATCATGTATTACCGTAAAATCGTGTAATTTTTTGTCATGAGTGATTTTTTTAATGTCCCCTTTTTGGAAATTTTATCAAAATAGTCAATTCTTCAATTATTTCACAATGTACTCAAATTCATCTTCTTACAACTCTAGTTATATGGATTCAATTGATCCCAAAATTCCTCCAATTGCTTTCAAAATTGGTGAGGAGGGCCCTGAGGGGTGATGGGACATATTATCACATCTATCAGACATATATTTAACTAATATACCCAACCATGGTCTTCAATATGCAAGCAAATAAGTTTCGGGACAAGACTAGTCAATTTGGGAGGTGGAAATCCCCCTTGGGTTCTGGAACAAATCTCTTCACAACAATGTACAATATTTACTAATGGTGGGTATGATACTTGGCTCTATTATCAGACATTAATTAAATTATATTTTAAGAATCATATGTAGTTTTTGGGTCGAATAGGTATCCAATAGAACTCCATGAATTTACTAGTAGTTTTGAGGTTCCAACCCCCAATGGTAGATGGCTCCAAATAGCTCCAAATGATATTGAATTGTAACAAAAGGTGTATGAGTAATATAATAAATTAATTATAATTTTCATTGATGTATTATGGCCTCCCAATTACTTCTGCAAGTCTATATCAAATTCTGAACAAGATAGATGCTTTAACTAGCAATTTTGGGGCTCAAATCCCCCCCCCGGGGTGAATAATCGAAATGGATTCCCAAGTGTACTGAAACCCACTAAAATTCTCAAATTTAAGCATGGGATATGTATAATATATTATCAGAGACTCATATACATAACCAATCGACCTCCCATGTCTGTTATCATTTCCTTCAATCAAATATAAAAAAAACAAGTTTTGGACCCTTGGGGAGATGAGATGTAGCTTGCTCCAAATGATATGAAATTCGACCCAATGGCCACAAATTCTCAGTTAATAGAAATTAAACCCATAGTAGACATTAATGACAGTTCATTCATTTATAAATAATCAATGGTGCACACATATATTCGATTCCATCAAGATTGCAAGAGTTTACAACAAGGTATTGGGGAAATGACACTGTTTCTTCAATATGGGACAATAATACATGAGATATCTTGGAATTTCTACCTGATATATTTCTGAAATTTAAATACAGATCATTTAAATCAGAATACAAAATACTGGAGCAAGAGAAGCTCCCTCAAAGAGATGAATAACTCACCAAGTGCTCCTCACTCCATAGAGCTGAAATATGGTGAGAAAACTTGAGATGTCCATGAGCTTCCTGTATATTTAACTTGTAAATTATGAATCCATTTAATCTCCTTGAAATTCCTGAGTGGCCTCTCCAAATCACCAATTAGGATGGGAATCTTTCACCCTCTAAATTGGCTAAAGCAAGGAACTAGTCATCCACTATCTCTCTCTTCACAAACCCAAATTCATCAAAGGATCAAAAATCTCCTTCTCATGGCTGATCCCTATATTTTATAAACATTATTGGTATTATAAGGTTCCAAATCCATCCATAAACCAAATCCAAGTTGAATTGGTGTGGTTTCTCATGCTATGCCATGTGGCCTCTCTCTTCACCTTCCCTCTTCTCCCAAATCCGAGTAGGAGCATCTTGGCCTTCTCCAACTCCAAAATTCGACCTATAAGATGCTCTATTCAGGACTGAAATGTTAGTATGTCAGCCTTCATATCTGACTTGTGTCATAAATGTCACATAATCTCCATCATTAGTGCCATAGATGTCATAAATGTAAGGGGAATCTAGCCAAGTGTCCATGAAACTCCCATTTGGCTCTTCCTCTCCCATGTAAGTTACAATTCATCCCAAATTATACCTATGAAGTATATGGATAAGTATATTAACCTTATAATCCATCCAAAAACATTAATCTTCCCATATATTTCGATATTGCAAGAGGAGGATGCCATGTGGCACCAATTTTCTAGCTTGTGTGGGCCCCATAATCTCCATGTGTCTCCATGCTCCATTGCCACTTAAATTTTATATTGTATTTATTTAATAAGCTACATTATTAAATATTTATCCTCTTCTAATGTCTAAACATCATTTATTATCCCCCTTATTCCAAATCTCAAAGCTTCCACCCCCAACCTAGGAAACTAGTGATTTTCCTCCTTGGCAATTATTTGACTTTTAACATCCATTTGACAACTTTCATGAATATGGAAAATGTGATTTGGCCATTGTGACCCAATGCAAAATTTGGGACATTACAATTTCATCAATTGCTGCATCCTTGAAGGTATCCTCATTTGTTAAGAAATTTAATATTATCAAAAATACGCTAGTTAACAATATTATCAGGAATAGATGGCCTAAAAATTAATTTGACTGAAAAGAGGTCAGGTAAAATATTTTTAGATGGAATTAATTTAGAAGCTACATTTGCTAACATATCTCCTTCTTGGTTTTGAAACCTAGGAATGGAATTAATATTAAATTCTTCAAAATAAGAAATAAGATTCCATACCTTTCGTTGGTACTTTTACAGATGTTCCAAAGTACACTGAATTGAATTATGTACCTGTTGGATGTTAATTTCTGAATCACCATAGGAGACCAACACTTTGATGTCTAAATCTATTTCCTTTTTCAAACCTTGAATTAAGGATTCAAATTCTACAATGTTGTTTGTACAATCAAATTCTAATCTACATGCTATACAAATTTTATTTCCTTTAGGATCAATTAAAAGGCTACCAGCTCCAGCTCCCTCTTTGGATTTTAACCCGTCAAAATACAAAGTCCGAGTTGAATTATCTACAATTACTTTAATTTCTATAATTTGTACATGATCATGATTATCTACATTATCTACAACATTTTTAGGTAAAGAATCAAGCTGAATATGAACTACATTAAAAATTTCCAATTGCTATTTTTTATCAGAAAAGGGAGAATTTTAAGATTTGAAATTCCCCAAGTCAAGATCATACATATAATTCCCCATACTTGAATTAGAAAAAAAGAACTGGTTCATTAGGATCATGTTGTTTGGTCACTGCATGCCTTAAATATATTTCTCTTCTTATCTTAATCTGATTGGACTTACCATTTTTGGGCAACCATAAGGTTGACCAATATGTTGCAAAGAAACCACTTAGACTTTGAGACCAATATTTGCTTAAAAATAATCCATATGCATCGGGAATGTCAGTAGCCACACTATAAATAATTTGATAAATTGAGGGATTACTAGCAATCCTGATTAAAACATACTTCATTTCTCCTAACACCTTTACATTAGAGCGATCTAACTGTGTAATTTGTGTGTCACATGAGGTAAATTTTGTATTCAAGCTTATGCATACCGATAAAGGCATGACATTGGATGATTCTCCATAATTGACCATATAATTATGAATGTTTCTGTTAAAAAATTCGAAAGGGAGAAGAAACAGAGGAGTTTGAGACTTTGAATTTTTTCCTATCAATGAGGTCTTATCAGCTACCGTTTTTCCTTTACCATTTGGAATCGAATCATTGTTTGAATTATTATTAGCAGCTGCATTATTTTGATTATTTGGAATGGTTTAACTCATTGCAGGAGTAATATGCACTAAATCATACATACAAATGTTTGCACGCAATTTATTCAAATATTCAATTTTATCATATTGCAGATCTAACTTTGGTAGATTTTGAATAGATAGTTTAATAGGATGGGGAGTATTATTTCCTTTTGCAGGATTTGAACTTGAAGCTCTAGCCGAACCTATCAAATTTTTACTTTGTGTGTTATAAGTATATTGACCTACAGGAGGAGATTTACTTTCAGCATCTTTTATCAAACTGGCCGAAAAGTGACCAACTAATTGTTGTGGTTCTTGTGACTCATCTTCATTATCAGAATTTTCTTCTTCTTCTTGATCAACAATTGTTTGATTTGAAGAAGAATCAGGTATAACTAATACTGCCTGAATAGTATTAAAAATTTCCTCATTAACTACTACATTTGAAGGAGGATTTGGATTATTAGTAGTATTTTGTCTAAACTGATTCCTAAAATATCCCCTTGAAGAAGATGATTCTGAATTCTTTTTTAAACCAACAACTTCATTCGTTAAAGCTCTAGTTGCATTTTGAAGCTGTTCAACATCAAAAGCTTTATCTTTTTCTAGACTTGATCTTTCTATTTTTTTTTCGAGGAAAAGTGTCAGTTTTCCCACTTTTTTTCTGGTTCATATGCTAAAGAATTTTTTCAACTTTAATGGCTTCTTCAAAAGTTTCTACAAGTGTAACTTTATTATCCCGCCTAACAAACATACCCAAGTATTTTGGTAATGCTGAAGCATAGTTTTCTATAATGATATCTTTAGGTGGTTGAGAGGCTACAGGTATTTTATTTTTCAAAGTGAGAAATCTCTGATTAAAATCTTTAATTCGTTATTTATTTTCTATTTTAATTCGAGACAACTCAAGAGCTAAGGCTGCAGGTGACTTATCTTCTCCAAACTTGATGATGAAGGCTTTACTAAAATAAACCCAATTTGTTATTGACCCATGAACCAAAGAGAAGTACCAAGTTGACGCTCTTCCCTCAAAGGTTAGAGGAAAGAGATGACAAACCACGTCCTCATGTTGTATGTTCAATGTTTGGATAGCTAATATGAACTTATCAACATGAACCTCTACTAGTTCTTTATTATCAGGATTAAGCTTCGGAAGGAGTTTATCTGGATGTTTGGGTAAGGGGTGTTGAACACATGGTACTGCTACTCTAACCAGGTGCAACTCCAACCATATTATATTCTTCAGAATTTGAATAACTACTATGATTCGAAGACCTTGGACTATCAAGTGGGGATTCTAGAGGAGATGGTGGTTCACCAAAACCACTTGCAGTAATTAAAATTTGAACAATATTTGTTCGAGTAATTTCTCTAAAATGACCTCTAGTTTGGTGGCTTGGAGTCCTTGATTGTGGATTCTAATCTTCCGCTGAATATTTCTCTATAACAGTCAACTAAGTAGTATGTCGATGTTGTCTAGGTAGATCGTAATCTACGGGTTTCAAACCAAATTGATGAGCATAAGCCCTAGTAAGTATGTGTCGTGATTCCTCTAAGGCCTGGGTATTCTGTTCAGGAGTGTAAGGTGATGTATTATGGTATCGTTCTAGAATGCTTCTTACAGTATCTATGAATGGATAATTTCTACCTTTAGGTTGTGTTGGAGCCTTGAAATTCACAGGAAACAACAGTAAGGGATTCTCCCCAATCAACGTTCCCAACTAGCCCGTTGACTGTTTGGTATGGGGAATCTATCCGGTTTGCGGTTCGGCTACCGTAGGTCAAAGTAACAAAAACAGAGGCTTTACCGATTGCGGCTAGGTCCATCGTGTATTTTTGTATTTTTTGACTTAATGTATGATATGCATGTGCCTAATTAACCATGCAGGGCGATAAGATGCAAGGAGCAGTCACAATGTGATGCGCAGGTTCTTACCTCTCATCTTAGACTCACTAGCATCTAAATTACATATAGCAAGAAAATAAACTAACTACCTAAACTATCCCTAGGGAGCAGGATTATCATTTATTAGTGAGTAATACATTTTGTACCTGCATAATGAAGAGTTACAGATAGCCGATACTTCTTTCAAGACACATGAACAATTACAGATATTTAAACAACCAGATAGCCAATCGTTTTATGAACAACATTTATTACTCACAGTGGAGAGCATCACAAAATACACTGAAAAGCATTCAACAAGAACATAGGTTCAGGAAGTTAAACACTCTCACAGTTGATGAAACACGGCTGAAAATGAAATAGTTCCCCTTCAACATTGTTCATTAAATCACATTGATACATTCCACATTTCGCTTCCTCCAGCAGGCAAAAGTTGCAGTTTCTGATTGTAAAACGAAATAGTTCCTCTTACAAGCAAAAGGTTTACAAATTCTTCCAGGGAAAAAGTCTCCTTCTAAGTTCCTCTTTCAAATATTTAAACTACCACTGCAGACCGCTTGGGCTGCTTCCCAAAATGTTTGACCTTTCAGTTCCTCAACGCTTCATATTCCTCTATGTTGTTTGTTATGCATCCATGAACTATTTAGTAACTAATAGCTCTTTTGGGTCATTGCCTTTGTCGCCTTCTGACCATGGTTCAACCTGAGCTACAATGTCCAGCAATACCTTCGTATCTTGGTAGTCCGACCAATCCCTTGAGTCCACCTGCAAATAAACCAGAATGCATCGTTCATAGGATTGGCATTTTAAACATTAAAATTGAACAGCTAATCCACAAGAAAAACAACCCGGTGCATCTCCCATTATTAGAATTTTATCAAACGCTGATGCCACTGCCTTGACCACCTCCAGGCTTGACAACATTACCACTGGCGGCAAATGGGAAACTCATCGGAGGCTCAAAATACCAACATCAGAGGGGTAGACCAATCCACAGGCGGGAAAAATCGACAATCGAGGGAAAATTAACATCGGAGGCTAAACGGCCTTCCCAGCCGCAACGGA
The DNA here is from genome assembly GCA_001517045.1 of Pseudotsuga menziesii. NCBI lineage: Eukaryota > Viridiplantae > Streptophyta > Pinopsida > Pinales > Pinaceae > Pseudotsuga > Pseudotsuga menziesii. The sequence goes on along the minus strand of LPNX010809456.1, from coordinate 373,164 downwards.
GGAAAAGACCTAAGATGCGGATAAGCAAAACGCGGGCAAGAAAAGGCTTTAATCGGAGGTCGGACGGCTTTCATATTTCGGAAGCTAAAGGACTTTCTTAGCCGCAACGGCGGAAGGGAGAAGGCCGAAGACACGCGACGCGAGTGGGAAAAACTTTAGATTGGAAGTTGGCCAGGTTTGAACATCGGAAGACAAATGGCTTCCCCATCCGCAACAGCGGAAGAGAAATAGCTTTGGGTCCGAGGCTAAACAGGCAAACGTACATCGGCAAGCGGATCGTTTTATGCTTCGGATGGCTGAGCGATTTGGGATCCGCAACGGCGGAAGAGAAACAAGTTATCAACCACCGATTTAACATAAGATGATGCGCAATTGACCAAAACAATAAGTGTTCAAATAGCTTCAAGCATCGGCAAAGGTTAAACGTCGCTCTGCCTCCGAAACAGCAGCCTTAAAGAACAAAAGATTTGACTTATCCTCGGCTAGCAAGATAAATTCACGTCCGTGACCCAGCACGAAAAACAAACATAGCAATTTAAACAGGCCGACAATCAATCTTCAAAATTTCTTGAAAAGACAGCATGCCCAAAAACTCCAGAGTTCAATGATCAATAATAATGCTAAAACATAAGGAGGGGCCCAAAATTTAAGAAAATTTGGGGATAAATGTTGCAGCTGCAACATGTTGTAATGGAGGGTGTTGACTAGTTGAAGGATTATCGTTTATATTTTTATCCATCAATCATTTTCATGCCTTCCTTCTAGCGCCATTTGTTGGCCTATTTTTTGTCTAAGGACAACATAGGAGATTCAACCCACACAAGTTTCTTATAGCCTCCATTGGTGTGTTTGGGTTAGATGAATCTCACAAGTTTATAGTCCTGTTACTATCCAAGCTCTTATCCTTTTAAGGAGGATACAACCACTTAAACTTGGTGAAAGTAGATCCTAAATTTGAATTTAAACTAATCTATTTATTATCTATGAATTTTCCTTAACTAAAACTACTAACTTATTCCTAACTTATTCTATCTAACTATGCTCTCGTCAAGAGAGTCTCAATTATGGCTTTGTTTTCTTTCCTAATGAAAAATTCAAAATAAGAATAATAACAACTAATTAAATATATAACTGTTTTAATAGCTGTTAAAACAGCTGCTAAAATAGTATTAGTAAATAATAACTAACATAAATCTATATGCAATTTAACTAACTAGCCTATCTCAGCTGAGAGCAAAATTTAATAACTAAGTTAATAATCTATTGATGATAAAAATATAAAAAAAATGAATAATTTTAATTCCGAAAATAATTTACTACAATCAAAATCATAATAATTTTCTGACTTGTAAAAGATTTATGATTATGATAATAAAACCAAAACATTTTATCATTCTAGAACCATAAACAACCAATAGAAAATCAACACTAATTTAACAAATATTTGCAAAACACGAATATATTGATTCATCAATTAATATGTCATTGACATTATATTTATAATCTCATTAATAAAATTAACAAGATATGCAATATTAACATCTAAATCAAACAAAGAAATAACATTTGAGTAATTTTTACAATAATACATACAAATACATCACAACATAAATGTATATATGGACAATTTAGGAAAGTTAAATATGAAATATATTTATAAAAGTTTCAAAACTGGAACAAAAATGAAACCAGTTGTTGAACTCTGTCTGCACATATCCTTGGACTGAAAACACTTCAACATAATATAAATAACATAAGAGGTCTTAATTTCAATAAGTAAAATCATCAGTCATACTCGCCTCCTCGTTCATAAATTGTTTGTGACTTATATACACGAATGCCATCAACCACTTGGAGAATTTTAAGGATCCTATTCCAAAAATAGAGTAGTCTGTTTCTACAATCATCCTATTGACGAAGTAGCATAATTAACATTTCAACTAAAGGCACTTGGAAAATGCAAATAACTGTCGATGTGATTTTGTTTCTTAAATGAATCTTTTTCATCCAGCTACTTCAAGGAACCAAAATGCATTTAGTAGTCACACACCACATGCCAGCAAATGATAGATTTCGTTTATCCACCGCATCCAAAATGTACACTTGCACAACCAGTTACGAAGTTAATTTCCATTAAAAATTGTAACAACTGCATGTAACATAAAATAAATGAATTCTAAGCATCCCTATAGAATATTTGATTCTGTAGGTATGCTAATTAAATCATGCTATTACCTGTAAAAAAGAAAACATAATATAAATAACTGAAATATGGCAGAAGTTAAGTTGCGATTTGTAGCTTGATAGCTCTTCTTGCTTTAGATAGCTTGGCTTTGAGTTCCAATATCTTTAGATTTTGATTCTTTGCTTGTTTGAGCAATTGCTCATTAGTTATCATCACATATTTCCTAGCAGATTTATATTTATCCTTCCTTAACTTCAACTCTCTCCATCTATTTACCCAATCTAACAATTCTCCTATGAACGTTTTGATTTCCTCTTCCTTAACTAACGCATTGGCTTGATGTTCTTTCACCTATGCTCTCAATTGAGCGATTTTACTTTCAAAGATTCTATTAAGAGCCTGCTATAAACTTTATTTGTTCTTATCTTGAGAAGAATCATTGGATTGTGAAGAAGTTGGATTATAAATAGGTGAAGAAACACCAATGACTGAAGGTTTCAACTTAGACTCATCAATAAGAGAATTTTAAATCTCTTTAGCAGCCGATTTTAAAAAATCATTCATTGTTACATTCTGTCCATTATCAGGTAAAACTTCATGAATTGGGGAAACCACATTGTTATCAGTTTCAACTTCAGCCATAGGTAAGATCTCATCTTGCTTCCTTATAGCTGGCATAGAAATCGTTGCCATGCTACATGTAAATCTATGGGCACAAATAGAGGCTGAATTTTTTGATTTAAGATGAAATTCATTAACAAGAGTCAAAACTACATTTGGGAATTTAATAACCTTACAGATGTTTTCTCAAATTCTTTATCATCTAAGGCTAGCTACCTATTTCCCCAAGCTTCACCGATTGACTTAGGGTTCTCCCTAACAAATTGTTTCCCAAATCTATTAACAAGATGAGTTTTTCGACGCTTGTAGCCTTAGGGTTTTTATAAGAGTTACCTTCAGCCGACTCATGCAAAAAATATCGCCTTATTTTTGGTGAGTCTTAGGTCTTTCAGAGGGCCACATTTCATTCTGCCTAAAGCCATTTTCTCTCAAAAACTGATCCCAATTTTTACCTATCAAAGACAACTGGTGCTGAACCAAAATATTTACCAAGCCATGGTGAAAATTACTATGGTCCTAGTTTCCTATGGTATTCTGGGCCGTACAAGACATTTTTTGCAAACTATTAAGGAGATAATAGGGAAAATTAAGTTTTGATCCTTTAAAATCCATGAGGAATACCTGCCATCACAAGTGACATATCGAATGATCATATGTAGGAGTGATTCCCACTGGGGTTTGATATATTTGACTGGGTATCCATTTTTGTCATCAAAACCTTCAAGAAGGGGAAGTAAGAAATGTTTCCACTTCTCCTTATTTATATCCTTCTTCTTAAACCATCATTCTCCTCTCCGTGGTAATTTTGTGTCTTCTACTATGAACTTCTTAGATATCTTCAACTATACATTCCCTATTTGATCCGCGTTCTTTCTGAGAGACAGAGATAAATGTTGAGTGACCTCCACATTATGTCCAATAAATCACCTGAAAAAATATCCCCATCTGATTTTGTCAAATAGTTGGGAAATATCAGGCTATATATCCAACAACGAGTCGACCCCTTTTGGTTCAAATCTGGATAAGGGAGGCATTTTTACATCCACCAGTTCTTCAGTTGATAGGGCCAGGAAAGGGGTCATGAATACAGATGGGATAGGTATGCACTGTTTAACATCCATAATGAAATCCTCATTCGGATCCATTTAAAACCAAACTAAAAACCTAGGTTCATGTAAAACCATGATTACTCCACCATCAAAATCACAATGAAAGCTCATAATGATATGACATAGGAAATCATACGAATTATTAATGAAAAAGATCTCCGAGATATAAACACTTGATTTAGTTATTAGCCATTTTTACCATAATCGACAAGTGTTTCTATGTCATAATTCATGTCCTTTAACCAAGCTAGGATGATCACCAAGTGTTTTAACATTTTGATTTTTATTTCGTTGAAACAATCTATCATAATTTTTAGGCCTATTTCAAAACATAGAAATCATATTATTTTCTTTAAATATAACTTAGGTTTTATTTATATACAAAGGTCTAGACATAATTGAAAGAGATCATGTTAAATCGTATTTGTTAAGGTTAAAATGAAATCAAAGATTCTGAAGGTATTCTTTAATAATTTTCAAGAATTGATTAAAGAGGGAAACTAATCGATTTTATTAAGTAAAATAAAATTCGAGGAGGTTGTTTCCTGTCAACAAGGTTATAAAAGATCATGAAATACCCCACATTCCTATAGTTCTGGGTCTTTCTTCTAAATTTTCATTTCAGCAAAAATAAAAGACATTAAGCTGCCCTTGTCTTTTGTTATTGAAGATGAAGACCACTCTATTCTTGATCAACAAGAAGTATTTTCTCATGTCATTAGGATCCTTTTGCAACTTTGTTGGAACCCACAATGGAGATCATCCTTGTGGTGTTCATAGATATTCGAGAAAGTATCTGATCGCGGAATGAATTGTCAAACTTTCACTTTTTATTTTTACCCAGAGGAACTGAAAACAAGCAGCAGTCATGTAATACTCCAAAAATTGGTAAAAATTTTAAAATTTTTCATATAACATTAAATGTTTGCAAACGTCACTACTGAGGAACATTTGACTATTAACAGTTAACCTAAATATGCTAAAACTAGAACTAATTCTTTTGTTAAATTCTAGTTCCGCATACTTAATTTTTTGTTTTCATAAATCATTATTAAGGATTTGATTTAGAAGGTTATGATTTGGAACAACAGGAATTGAAACATCTGTTTAATTACTAGTGCTAAGTTTGTTTTACTATTTTGTGAAAAATATGAAGGAACTTCAGTTGAGATCGAGGCTTACTTAGCTTTTTAGCTAATGCAGCGAAGTGATGCTTCTTTTACAAGTCATTTACAGGTAAGATGTTTTGTTACCAGTTCTGGATCGAGATTATTATCTCAACTATCTTAAATTTAATGCTAGTAAATTTCTTTATTTTATAGCTTTGATCAAATGAATGAGGTATCGTTGATATGTATATTTATGTTCTAAATAGTTCTGGTAAACATAAGTGTTAATAAACTGATCATAGTCTAGTTACTCTTCCATTTCGCTATAACTATAACTTGTTCATTTAATTTTCATCAATCTATTATCAGCTTAGGTCCTGTATGTAATTCTAGTAAACGGTAATTAAGATAGCAAGTTCTTTTATTACCTTATTACTTAACACCTTAGTAATTCAAGGGTACTCATTTAATCAATAATCAAATTAGGTAAACTTAGAAAACCTAAATATGGATATAGTCATAAGTAAAATGGTTGTCATTCACACCTGGAATAAAACGTAGCGCATAGACAGTTTACTAACTGACCTAGTATTTACCAACAAGAGAAGCAATAATTTATATCTTTAAACTATAGTAATAATGCTTTTTGTGTAAGGATGAAAGGGTTATTTTCTATAAAAATCTACCCCTTTTAACCTTAGTATAATCTTCATCTCAAAAGGGGGTATACGAATCTAAGTTTAATACCTAGACTAACAAAATTCAAATTATGCAACATCCTTTGTTTGCAAACACACCTACATCAAAGATTAGGTCTTTTATAATGCTAGGATTTCTCATAAAGTGTTGTTTAATATGCAAATCATAGTGAAGCATTTCTTTACATAAGTGTTTACCTATTTCCAATAATTGTAAATCATAAATATAAACTTTAGTGTAATGACTACCTTCCCACACTAATCATTAGGGTTATGGAATGATATGAAAGTATTGTAACCAAAAGTTCCTTTATAAATGTTAATGTGTGCAGGAAGCTTCAAAGGGTCTCGAACTATACCATAAATCCCACTCTTGGCAAATAATTCGGAAGCCACGTGGTCGAAGTTCGGTGGTTATATTTTGTTGACTTTGGGGGAAATATAAAACTATCCTAAACCCTAAAAATCACAATTTCCCTAATCTTCTTGTCTTTGTTGTGGAGTGGATGAGCTGCAGGCTCATGGCCACAAGGATTGTCATTATTCTTAAAATAATTTGAGTACAGACCTCCTTAAGCCATTTCGAGTTCCTCTGCTAGTAGGGTTTTACGTGGCCACTGTCTCTAATCCGTGTAAGAACTCTCCATCACCATTACCATAGCTCTATAAATGCCACTCCTGTCTTTACCTTGACTCTGCAAGTGCTACCATCCATACACTGGTGCAATGAGAGTGGACTTGATAGAGTGAGCACGGTTCTTAACTGTTTAAATGAGTGTTATTAAAGAGTATTGAGTTCTCTGTCTTACTGCTCATTTTCTGGTGTGGCTTTGACTCTGCTTCATCGTGGTTTCTTTGTTTCGGCTTGCACATTGTGCATTGTGGTTTTTTTTCTTGACAGATCTTCTTTGAAACTCGGTGCTCCCTTATACGTGGATAGGGTTTGTTCACAACACCAAAACAACTGTGCATTATCTCTCTGGTAAGGAAAATAATTGTTTATAACTCTTCTGCACCAATATTTGATTGTTACTTTATTAATTGTATGTATTTAACATTTTGGGTTTTTGATTGTGCAGGTTCTCGAGACAATGGCTATATGTTGATGGACACTACCAACAGGACTTCCACGATGGTATTCATCCTGGTAAGCCTCGATCTCGCCTGAGGTTTTCTCCTGCACTGGTTGTATGGTGTGTTTGTTGATACTACCCACTTGGTTCTTGGGTTCTGCTCGGCCATAGTTACATGGTGATTTGTTGTTTTGGAAGGCCATGTTGCCGATACTGTGATGTATTTAAATGAAATATTTTTAATTCCCTAGTGGCTGTTTTGTGTTGGAAACTTGGGGCTTTCATGGCCGAGACTAGAGAAAAATATGGGCCTTCTTAGTCATAGTTTTGATTTCAGTAAATTTATTTTTATACTGTCTTTTAAGCCGTGACTTTGTTTGTAAAAGGCCATTAGGCCGTAACTGATATGATTCAGTGGTGTTAGGGTTTAGATGCTATTTAAGGTTTGAATAAGCTCAAAGCTTACTTTTTTGTACTTTATATTTTGATAATAAATATATACTGTGGTTTTAAGAAAATGATGGCAGCTGTGATATTCTTATCGGTTCTGGTTTTTCTTCAATTCTCTTTAAATTATCCTAAACATAGTTTTCGTTACTGTAAGTTGATATTTGTGTTGATGAATAGATAGTTAAATAATATTTTAAATAATATTATTTTGTTTATGTTCGTAGTTGTTTAATTTTGATTATAAGATACATAAAAAGTTCAGACAGTTGGTTTCTATGACAGAATTTGGTTTTTACTGTCAATAATAATTACTTCTGTAAATAGATAGAATAAAGGTTGATTATACAACATAAGTCCTTACTGTATTTTTCTGGGTTAGAATAATTGAAAGGGCTTAATTTAATTTATCTCAATTTATAATTACCATACAGTTTTAATACTTTTTTCTTGTAGAAAATGTATTTTAATTTTGGTAGATTTATCTATTAGATAATTATGGTTATACAAATGAGGAAATGTATGCTTAAATCAATTTATGGTTGAATTTGTAAAATCCTTCTGTTAGTAAAAGAGAAGGTAATGGTATTCTTGATTTTGACAGTTATTTCAATATAGATTTTATTTATAAAACCCTAATTAATTTTAAATTATTACATAGTATTTGATTATAATGTTATTCTAGTTTCGTTTTACTTAGATTAAATGATGAAATTATCTCAGTAAATTTCTTGCCATATTTACTGCTCCTTTTATGTTAACCCTGCTTATTTACTTTTTGTTTTTATAATGTATTTTAATTACTATAATAATAGACTTATAGTAAATAGTCTATCTATTGTGTAAGCAAATACACAGACTAAGTATATTTATACTTTTAAATCTTTCCTAAGACAGATCTGTTTATGTTATTACAAAGTACTCTGTCTACAAAAATAACATTTAAAATAGAAAGGAAAAACATACATATGAATAACTCTTACGAAATCTATAGAAGGTGATAAAACACATTCATGCTTACTTCATTCGATTCTTTATCTGAATTTAATCTAACCTACTATACTAGAGTACTACCTTGAAAATAACATATTATTGCTTAAACTCAATCCTTCTAGATTTAAATAAACAATTAGAAATCTAGATAAATCATGTAGAACCTGGAAATGTAGAAGAGGTGACAAAAGATTAAGGAACCTGTTCCTCCCAACCAACTCCTGGAGAAAGCTGAACTGCAAATCTTAGGACCCCCGAGCTTGTCTCCTAGTTCAACTGGTAGAAGTACTGGGTGAGAGATGTAATTTACTAATCCTCTACAACTCTACTGATTATTCAATAGTAAATTTGTTTTGCATGCAGCAGTATGAACTTAGCTTAGAATAGTTGCACTAGTTCATATCTTCAGCACTTTTCACTCAAAAACAAAGTTCAGCTAGTCCCCTCCATCGAATTTTCTTGTGCACTTCATTCACTCAGAATGTTCACAAGTCAAGAATGAGCAGCCTCAGTTGTCTTCAATGGGAAGTTTTATTAGCATGCCTATGTCTTTTGGGTTAGTTTTCACTTAATGAGCCACCTTCTCTTGTTCCACTTTCTTGGGGAACATGACCACAAAAATAGGGAAGTTGGCTCCTGCAACAACTAGAAGTAGTTTGAAGATGCTGCCAAGTGTCAATCTACTCTCAACCCAACCTACTCCACCAAGTGACCAGTAAAACACCCATTTAACAGCTTCCTCAAGCTATTGTCTCATCTTTCATTTATTAATTAATAAAATATTCAGCAATTACATTCAATTATCCTTGACCCCACTTGGTCATTAATTACAAAATTTATAATAAAATATAACATAATGTTTCTTAAAACATAAAATGTTTTGCAAATTGGGGCATGTGACAAGTCAAGAAGCTATTTTCTTGGCTGGATTCATTGGAAATATTATATTACTTGATTTGGAATTTGTGCTCAATAAGGTAGGGTAGGAAGGTTTGTGCAATAAGCTTTCCGTCCAAGCATATTTTTCAATATGTGCAATTCAGTTTTAGTTTCAGTTTTATATTCTAGCCTACGTGCTTTCAGTTTTCAATAGTTGGTATCCATTTGCTTTCAATTTGTGGAGTGGGATTTGCTTGCAGTATGGATTGAGTTGATGGCCACAAGTCAAAGTAGGTTGCGGTTTTCAGAAATCTTGGGAGACACCTAATGGATAGGCACAAGTCTATAGGCTTCTTGGCTACCTCACAGGGAAGATAACATCCCTAGTTGGAGCCAGTTGTTAGCACTATTTTAGTTTGTAGGACCCGATGTTTTCACCCTATAAATTTGAAGTAATTTATAGCTGATTTGGTAACTCCAAGGATTTGCTTATTTGGTAGTGACGGTTTTGTTTGACAACCAAAATAATGGTTTTTGGGAAAAATTATGTAAAATTGGAAAATAAAATGGTCTTTCAAGAGCTACTCTGGCCTCAGGTTTTCTTATTAAAATATATATATAATTTTTTGGCTTTTTAAGACAATTTGTGTTCTCGGGATCTTACAGGGTCAAAGTTTATTTTATCAAAATATATTGGGCCAAGCCCAATTTCCATGTCTGAGTTTAGCACCGAGATCTACATTACATATCAAGCAACTGAGAGGTCACAAAGCATCAAACCACAAGTCAATCCTAAGCCCAAGCGCCAAGCCCATGAGTTGGATTACTATTATGGTGCACTGCACGTCGATAAACATTGGGAGCGTGACCATTTTTAAACACCAAGTGGTTACTCCCTCCTTTCTATTAGGCTATTTATATGTATTTTATATGAATCTCTCTTGACCTAATAAATCTCAACCCAGGAATGTAACTTAGAGTTGCATACACTATATGTGCAGATATAAGACCCTAGTGTGAAAGCTTATTTACTATTCTAAAGAAGAAGTCAAAATATTCAAATTTAATAGCTAGGAAAGCAAACAAGAATTCTAAAAGCACACTTAAATTCCAAAGTTGTTTATATCAACCCTAATCCTCATAATTTCAAGGCCAATGAAAACCAAAATGAAATATGGATACAGTTGTGAATATTTTTACACAATGCATAAATGAAAATTGAAACAACTCTCAGAGCGCTCAGTAAAGATTTACCAATTTATAAAGGTAGCATAGAAAAAGAGCTATTATCTTAAACCAAAACCTTAAAATTAAGAGGTGCTGAATAAAATCTACCAAAATCTGCATTGTATGGCAATGTGATGGAAAGCGAGCCATAGTATTTATATTCAATATCAACTTAAGGAACTTAGGAAACAAACACACTCACACTATGAACTAAAAGGTTTTGATTGAGTACAAGAAAAATGATATGCAAAACTGAATGGTTTTAGATTTGGAATATATGAAATGATTGCTATGAAAAAAAGAATGATCTGCGTAAACCTTATTAATTCCAAAATAACCTAGAATTTATACTAAACTATCTACAAGAGTTGGTTGAATCTTTGTTCAAAATACCAACTCTATGAACATGCAATTAAAGATGGAAACTATTGTACCCAATAATCAATTGTTGAAGTAAACAAGAATATTTAATTCATGGAGACCTAACTAATTACATGCCATTGCTATGATTTATATAAAAATTGCATGAATTAATGGAAACAGCCTATGACTAAACCAACTGTAACTAAATTCTAATCTTAATTCATTCAAAAAAAAATCCACTATGTCTTTGTATGATCTTAGGAAATCAAGATAGAACCGAGTTAAATATTGAGAACAAGAAATATGCACAACAAAGAAATAAATACCTGAATATAAAAATGACCTATGTCCTACAACAAGAAAACTTTATTTGAAACTTGTGAAAAGAACTGGGATACAAATTAAAACCAGGCATGAACTAGCTATGATTAGAACACAATTAATATGAATCAAACCCTAACTATAGATTTTTAATCCCAATTATTAAATGGAAAAGCTAAAGCAAAACGCTATCTATTCCTCAAAACCAAAACATCTTGGAATGCAATTTCATTTTCCATTTCTACGCTAAGACAATCTCATCACCGATCACTTACTAATTTCAGACGATCCCTGTACTTTCATTAAAAGGAAAAAATGTTGCAATGTGTTTCTAAATAACTTCAAAAGAAACAGGGATTAATATCAATGATGCAATTTATCTAATATCGAAAACCAAACCTGCAAGCAATGTATACCAAAATAAAAGTTATTCGACCAATAAAAATAAATCTACGTTAAATTCTTCATACTTCAAAACATAATTGATGTGCCAAGAAAAAAAAACCTACGTAGATTTGCAATCACACTCAATTCATATATATAATTTTAAAGGCTCTTGACATTTACAATGAATTGAAAGAAGAATATGCACAACTAAACAGAATATATAGGATGTGAATAGAAAGGCCTCATAATCCCTACTAGCGAGCCCTACCAATCAGAAGACGAGCCTGGAACTTAATACAGACAAAAAAAAACTTACATACACATCAACATGTTGAAATAACCATAATCGCCAAATAAGTCTTCACAACACTATATTGAAATAGAAAATCATAACAGATTTTTTAAACATAATAGTTTTTACATCACTATCCTTGTTTTTTTCTTTATGATACCCTTAGGTTTTTATATAGGTATTAAACAAAAAGAAAGATCCCTCCTTTCTCGCTGTCATAAAAAACCAATCTATACAATATACCATATCTTGCTTCTAATCTAGAAATAGAAAGAGTTATAACAATAATAACAATGCGTAGGCTCATCCCGATGACACGAAGTGCATGAGTGATGAGCCCCACACTAATTTATTGTATTAGCAAGAAAATGAACTGAAGCTCAGGTACCATTGAGAGATCCTGGATATTATCCTTGATCTTGAATGAAACCCCCCTTTATTGATCCTCTAACCAACAACCCAGAAGGAAAAAGTTCATCGACTACCTGTAACTACGGGCTCAGTTCATAAAAATTGATTAATATCATGAGGAGTAATATATTGAAAACGTTTATTTATTGGGAATAAATTAAAATTCTTGTTCTAGCAATTAAAATACCAAAAATATATTCAAATTACTCACTTACCTCTAAATTCCTTTGGTATTAAAAAACAAGTAGAATGACTAGATTATATGGTAGAAAAGGAGGCTAGTGAATAGTAAAAGAGGCCAAATAACATAGGGATAAGTATAAAAAGAGGGACAATTCTTGGTGTCAACATCCATGGAGTTTGTTGTGTTATCAAAGAAATGTTTATGCTACTCTGTACTGGAAAAATGCTATTGAATTAAAACTTCGAAGTGCTGAAATCTGAGAACCAAAACAATTGCAACAAAAATCAATGACAAAATTTGTAGTTGAGTCCAAAGTTTGTAGCAATAAAGTCATGTTGGTACTGAGGTAAGATGAAAAATCCTTAGCACAATCCAACTGCAATCATCCTATCTTTTTCAACCCCTTTTTTTATTTGATCAAACCAAAACTAAAATCAATTGGAATTTGGAATAGCACAGGAACACGAATTTGCAGGTCTTTGACATATCCCTCGTTATGGAACAATTCCATCTATGTGAATGGCTTTGTTGAAGTTGAACATAGGAATAAATATTTGGATTAGAAACCTTTAAGGAATGTTTCTAACCAATGGGAGGCATCTCGCCTTTGATGTGAATGAGTGCCAAGGTGCCATGGTACATTTTGCAAGGTCCAAATAATTGTCTTGAAGTCGAGTCACCTAATGAAATACAATAAATAGAGGACAATGGTGTTTTCCTACTATCATCAGCAAGAGTACCTTCCATTGATGTAAACAAACCTCAAGGCACCAAGAAAAATCTCTACCCCTGAGCCTAGATAAAGTATTGTAGTCGATAGGACAAGGGTTGTTATAAGGGGGCCTTAAGAAATCCTTCATCATCCAACGTGAGAGAAAATTAATTATTTGAACAAAAATATGATAAGGTCACTGATTGGAAGAAAAATATCAAAGGGAAACTTCACCTGCTGGATGCCCAGTTTTCAAGCAAGTTGCCGTCTAGATGCCCCGACAAACTGGTTTTGATAACCAAACATTTTTTATTTTTATCTTATATATATATATATATATATAGATGGATAGATAGATATAGATATAGATATAGATATTCCAAATGGAAAATATCTATCACTCTAAATAAAGAGTGATCGTAAACTGTCCTCACGAGACTTCATTATATATAAAAAGAGTTACATAAAGTGTATTTCATGATTTACATATTCAAGCATAAATCTAGTTTCCTTTATGGCTACAAAATGAGCATTACATTCAATGATCCTTTTGCTATGTCATTTGTACAAAATGGACATCTATTTGATCATGAGTTCGACCTTCCACGTCTAAAAGGCCAGGAGGGAGTGCAAGTGCTAGCTTTGACAGTTTGTCGGATTCCGAATTCAATTCTCTCTATATATGTGTGAAGCTGACTTGTTCGAATGTTGTTATTGGATCTTTAATAGAAAGAAAAATGTGTTGCAGATGCGGGGTATTGATTCGAATCTTCCCATTTTCCTAATATATGACCATTTTGGAGTCTTCGAAGAGCTGCAAATACTTCAATTGCTTTTCTGATGCAATCCTTAAGACTGCCAATAGAGCTGCAAGTTCAGCCGTGCTATTGGAGGCATGGCCTGGAGTGAATTTGATTTTCCACTTGCTACTATCTGTGAGATAAATGATCCCTCCACCTCCTCTAAGGGGAGGGTCTCCTTGACTTTCTTCGTCGAAATAAGCCCAAAGATGTTCTTTATTTATAGTTGGGCCATATATTTATATTTATATATTTGTTTATTTATTTTTTTAGGACTGGGTTTTTTTTTACATATATACATTAGAAATTTCAGAATAAAAAGTTTAAGTGGCAGAGGAAGGAATATTTCTCTCTTGAACAAATTCCATTTATGCTTGTCGTGATATTATCTTGGATAAAATATTCTTTGGAAATGGGTTGATGATATAATCTAAGTCGATGCCCATTTACCACAAAAGAAACCTGACTGTCATCAATAGTTCTAATCCTGATTAAACCATTCTCAAATACTTTTTCAATCTCATAGGGCCCTAACCAACGAGTAGTGAGCTTACCCTTGAAGTTTTTGAACCTATAATCAACTAGTAAAGACCAATCTCCTGGCTCAAAATGTTGTTTCTTGATAAACTGATCATGCCAACGAGCTCTTTGATCCTGGACTAGCATAGTATGCTGAATGTCATCTTAACGAATTTCATCTAGTTCATTGAGCTGCATAACCCTTTGTCTCTGTGACTCAGATAGATCTAGTCCTAACTGCATGGCCATTTAGAATGTCTTTACTTGAAATTCAATTGGTATCAAAACCTATTTCCCAAACACAAGTTCATAAGGTGTATGGTCTGCATTATTTCTCCAAGTAGTTCTATAAGCCCAAAGTGCCTCTAGGAGCTTGTTCATCCAATCTTTGTGATGTAACTGAATAGTCTCAGTAACAATAGATTCCAACACCTTGTTTGTAGATTCTACCTTCCCTTTTTCCTGTGGGTGATAGGGAGAAGATTTGCAATGATTGATTTTATATTGTTCAACAAGAGATTTCATTGCAATGGAGGTAAACTATGCTCCCTAGTCAGTCACAATTTCTTGAGGCACACCAAAACTGGGTGAAAATATATTCATATAGGAAATCAATAACGATTTTTTTTGTAGCCCTAGAAAGTGATTTAGCCTCTAACCATTTAGTTACATAATCGGTATAAACCAAAATATATTTATTTTTACATGACATGGGAGAAATTGGACCTATAAAGTCTAAATCCACTTCTCAAAAGGTTCGATCAATAACTGGGCATGCAGTGGAATCTCATCGACTGGTGTAGGTCTTCTCATATGTTGGAAATTGTCACAACCTTTCACATATCTAGTAGAATATTTAAAAATGTTTGGCCAGTAGTACCCTAGATGCAAAATTTTGTAGGCAGATCTTTTGTCTGAAAAATTGCCTCCACACGACCCATCATGGCAAGATTTGAGTATGTCATGCATTTCATCTTCCCACACACATATTCTAACTATCAAATCATGATATGTACGAAACAAATCTCCCCCAATGTAAGAGTTGTTGACACTCAACTGAATAACCTTTCGCTTTTCTCATGCTAACATATTATGTGGCAATTTCCCTGAGGATAAATAATTCACTATATCTACAAACCATGGTGCATTAGTGACATAGAAAACAAATATACATCAGGGAAAGTATCATCCAAAAGAGTAGGATTACCATTATTATTATTAATTCTAGAAAGTAAACCGACAACTAAATTTTCTTTACTAGGTCTATCTAAAATGTAATATTAAATTCCTATAGTAGAAGTAGCCACCTAGTAATTCTCCCATCAATGATAGGTTTATTCATAAAAAATCGAATCATTGAATGATAAATATGGACAAAAGTTTCATAACTAGCGATATAGTGTCTAAATTTGTTAATGGCGTGTACTACGACTAAAAATTCCTTTTCAATAAGGGTGTAGTTAATTTTTGTAGGTGTAAGGTTCTTACTGATGAAATAAATAACATAAGAACTTTGGTTTTCTCTTTTTCCAAGCACAACTCCTAAAGATATATCAGAAGCATCGATGCGAATGTGAATGGGGAGGGACCAATTTGGTCCTCTTAATACAAGATTTGTTGATAATTTATGTTTTAAGATATCAAAAGTGGTCTGGAAACCTAAATTCCAGGAAACCAAAGCATCTTTGACAAGCAGTTTGAACAGTGGTGTATATATTTTAGTGAAATTTTCGATAAATCGTCTATAGTAGCCTGTATGGCCTAGAAAACTTGGTACTTCTTTTTGCGATCATGGAATTGAAATTTGAGTAATTACTTCAACCTTAGCTAAGTCAACTTTAATTCCTGTTGCAGAGATATGATGACCAAGGACAATACTCTTAGTTAAGAGCATATTACATTTTTCGTGACTGAGAGCAAGATTGGATTCTTGACATTGTTTTAAAATTTTATCCAAGTTGTGCAAAGCTTCTTCAAAATTATTGCCATAGACTATGAAGTCGTCCATGTATACTTCTACACATTCATGGACTAGGTTAGCATAAATTCCTAGGACAACTCTTTGAAATGTGGCAGGGGCATTACATAAACCGAAAGGTAGGACTCTATAAGCATATGTGCCCCATGGGCAAGTAAAGGTGTTATTTTCTTGGTCTTCGGGTGCAATTCCAATTTGGTTATATCCACTAAACCCGTCAAGAAAAGAAAAATATTGTTTTCCGAACAAGGTATCCAAAACTTAATCTATAAAAGGTAATGGGAAATAATCGTTCAATGTTGCTTTGTTTAATTCATGGAAATCAAAACATGTCCTCCACTTCCCATTTTTCTTTGGAACAATCACAAGTGGAGAGACCCACTTGCTGTAAGAATTTGGATAACTAAATTCGGCTAAAAGTAATTTATGTAGTTCTTCTTTAACAATGTACTTAAGAGCAGGATTCATCCTTCGTTGAGGTTGTCTCATATGTCTCATATTGTCTTGAATGTATATATGATGGATGAAAGTATCAGGGTGAATACCCTTCATATCCTTGTATTCCCACAAATGCACCAGATTGTGCCTTTAGTACTCTCATTAACTTCTTTTGTTGGTCTTTCTCCAGACCAACATTAATATACATAAATTTATTTGGATTAATCTCAACAGGAATGGTGTGTGACCCCAGAATTTCATTAATGGAGAAAATGACAGAAAAGGGAGGAGTTATAGGGTTATAATGTTCTTGAAACTCCTCAATAAAGATATGGGAAAACTCTTGAAAATATCTGAGGTAATCAATGCAACTAGTAGCATTAAGGAACTGTGTCAAGGAATTATCCTTAGTCTGTTCCTCCACTCCTCTAAATTGATTGATAGTCAACAAGGGTTGAGAAATGTATTCATCTCCATACAAGTCCTCTATCCACCCAATATTTTCTTCCCATGAAGGATTCTCAATTATGGTCCGAGTTGGTGGGTAGAGTATCAATTTTTGTTTGGACGCCCCATTTGATATGGTAATTTCTCCTTCTCTACATCCTATGAAAGCATTGGATGTATCAAGCCATGCTCTTCCTAGAATTATTGGATGACCTCTGGTGGGATATTTTGTTTGGATTATCATAAAATCCATAGGGTATTCCCAAGAAGCCAATGTAACAGTGATGCCATCCAAGACACCAGTAGGATTACTGGTAGATTTGTCTGCTAATTCCAACACAGTAGGTGTGGGGCAAAGGAGATGGTTTACTTGGATCTTTTCCAAGGTCTGCTCAGTCATTGTGTTGATGGCCGCACTAGATCAATCAAGGTACATGGTATAAAGGTATTATCAATGCTAATGTTGATAATAGGGTTTCCTAGATTAACATACTTCTCAAGTACATCTTTCCCTATTATTAACTCAGATACCTAACCAACAAGATGTATCGTAGGGGGATCCTTTTGTTTTCTTCCTGGATTTTTAATGCACAATTCCCTAACAATATTTTCATAAATTGGCACATCCTTAATTTCTTGTAACATGTGAATATTTACACATACATTTCTTAATTCACTTTGAAAATCAAAGTCTGAAATTACCTCAGGTTTTTCTAAAGCCAATCATTATGGATATGGTGGGTTTTTCGAAATCTGGGGCCAATCTATGGGTTTAGAAGTGGGTTCCTGTATTTAAGGAATAATTACATCCTCCAAATGGTCATTAGAAGGTGTGGGACTAGGAGTTTCCTCCTCGTCTCGTTCTTCTTCAATAACCACAATAGGACAAATTTTATTCAAAATGTTTCCAGACCTAAGTTGAATTTCTCGTAACGATACATGTATAATAGTATAAGTAGGAAAAATATGGGGCTCAACACTGTTAAGAGGATGAGCCACTCTGTTATTAGGGTTTGATATAAGTTGTGTAGGTAGTTGGGTTGGTTGTTGAGGGTTTTGATTAGGTGGAAACTGTAGCTGAGGTGGAATTGGTGGCAAAGAAGGAAGAGGTGCAAACCCAGGTAATAGTTGATATGTAACTGGAGGGTATGGGTTATAATTGGGATAAATAGATGCATGAATTGGTTGTGGTAAATTATTTGCATAAGCTTGTCCCCTCCAACCTTGCTTCCAAGGTTGGGGTTAAGGTTAAGTATATTGAGTAGGCCAATTTTGCGTAGGCATTTGTGTAGGTAGACGAGGATTCCATTAATTTGGAAAATTATTGAAATATGCAGGAAATTGTGCAGAAGAGTCTAGAAACATACCTTGAGGTCTTTGGGGCCAAGGTATTCTTTGAGTATATGGAGGTGGATCATTGGATTCCAATTTGACTTAATAGATAGCGTGAATCCCATGCAAGGAGGGGCACTTATCCGTAGGATGATCCTCTGCGCATACAACACAAACCTGAATGTTATTAAATGGACATTCCTTCAAAGGGTTTTTCTGCCCACACTTAGAACAAAAAATAACCAAAGCATTTTCTTCTTCTTGTCTCTTCTTAGTCTTAAGTGCTTCTAATTGATTACTAAAGGTGCTTAGAATATCCACTTTAAAATTTTTGAGCAATTTCCCTATTCCTATTCAAGTGATACTTGCAACAAATTTGTTTTCCTTAGTAGTTTTGTCTCTAACTCCCATACCTGATTTAGCTTGACTTCGAGAATATTTTTTACATAGATCACAAATGTCTGAAAAATATTTTTGCGAAATATCACTAGAGCTCATTAGGTTGAGTATCTCAATACATTCTTCCTGGATCCCTTTTAGAAAGATAATCTTAATAGAATGTTCATGTAATGAACCATTTCTAGCCCTATGAAGGTTGTACAGAAACCTTTCAACATAGTCCTCAAGATTCTCATCCTCCAACTGCTGCATTTTAAAGATGTCAGTTTTCATATTCCTTGTATTTCAATATTCATGACATTTCTTTGAAAATGTCTTTTTCATACCTTCCCAATTCATAATAGAAACATCTCTTAACCCCATAAACCATTTGAGAGCTTAATATTTAAGCGTGGCAGGAAATAACTTTAATTTATGAGCATCATTAATATAATTATGACTCCTACACAAAATATCAAACTCAAACAGAAATGAGTCTTGATCCCCAGTGACTAACTCATGGAAATGAGGTGGGATAGAGGGAGGGATATTCTTCATGTTAAGATTAGGAGTTATATCTAAAATTGGAAACCCAAATGTGATTTCGAGCTCTTGATTATTCGTGTTATCTCCACCTGCATTTGAAGCTCTCTCTTCATCCCCCATGTTTCCTAGATGAGATGAAGACGGTTCTGCTTCTGAACTTGCAATATGTTTTCTTCTTGTTGCTTGGTCAGGCTTGGGTTCAAATTTTAATACCCCAACTTCTCTCGCATTTGCAAGGAATTTGAGAATATATTCTGGTACCTCCAACTTACTACCTGCAATAGTGAGAGTATATTCTTGTCCTTTATTCACATTAGTTTCTGACTGTGAATCTATCAAATTAGGAATATTATTTCCTTCACTTTGAAAATTCCATGCAAACCCCCTACCTTGGTTAGTAATGGGATTTATGGAACTGATTGAGTAATTATCATACAAAATTTTAAGTGGAATTGTAATTTCTAATTTACCCTTAGTTATACTCATAAGAAAAATTTAGGGGCAGGTTGGATTTAGAGAGACATGCTAAAGTGAATGCACAGGTTCTTGCCTCTCGTCTTCCCATCTCTCCTCCACGAAGATTGCAAGAATACCCAACATACAAGAAACTGGTTGGACTAAACCTACTCTTATCTTTTTACAACTCCCCGACAATGGCGCCAAAATTGGTAGGCTATTTATATGTCTTTTATATGAGTCTCTCTTGACCTAATAAATGTCAACCCATGAATGTAACTTAGAGTTGCATACACTATATGTGCAGATAAAAGACCCTAGTGCGAAATTTTATTTACTATTCTAAAGAAGAAGTCAAACTATTAAAATTTAATTACTAGGAAAGCAAACACAAATTCTAAAAGCACACTTAATTCCAAAGTTGTTTATGTTCACCCTAATCCTCAGAATTTCAAAGCTAATGAAAGCCAAAATGAAATCTGGATACAATTGTGAATCTTGTTACACAATGCATAAATGGAAATTGAAACAACTCTCAGAGCGCTAAGTAAAGATTTAAAAAATTATAAAGGTAGCACATAAAAGAGTTATTATCTTAAACAAGAACCATAATCTTAAGAGGTGCTGAATAAAATATATCAGAATCTGAGTTGTATGGCAATGTGATGGAAACATAGTCAAAGTATTTCTATTCAAGACCAACTTAAGGAACTCATGAAACAAACGCACTCGCACTATGAACTAAAAGGTTTTGACTAAGTACAAGAAAATTGATATGCAGAACCGAATGGTTATATATTTGGAATCTACGAAATTATTGCTATGAAAAAAGAATAATCTTCTTAAACCTTATTAATGCCAAAATAACCTAGAATTTATACTAAACTATCTATGAGAGCTGGTTGAATCTTTGTTGGAAATAACAACTCTATGAACATGTAATTAAGACTGAAAACTACTGTACCCAATATTCAATTGCTGAATTAAACAAGAATATTGAATTCATGGAGGCCTAACTACTTACATGCCAGTGCTATGATCTATATAAAAATTGCATGAATTAATGGAAACAACCTATGGCTGAACCAACTGTAAACTAAATTCTAATCTTAGTTAATTCAACAAAAAATCCACTATGTCTCTACATGATATTATGAAATTGGGATAGAACCAAGTTAAATATCGAGAACAAGAAATATGCACAATAGAGAAATGAATACCTGAATCTAAAAATGACCTATCTCCTACAACAAGATTTTTTTTTTCAAACTTGTGAAAAGAACTAGGATAAAAATTAAAACCAGACATGAACTAGCTATGATTAGAACACAATTAAGATGATTCAAACCCTAATTATAGATTCGTAATCCTAATTGTTAAATAGAAAATCTAAAGCAGAACACTATCTATTCCTCTAAACCCGAACATCTTCAAATGTAATTTCATTTTCCATTTCTACGCTAGGACAATCTCATCACCGATCACCTATTAATTTCACATGATTCATGTACTTTGATTAAAAGGAAAAAATGTTGCAATGAGTTTCTAAATAACTTCAAAAGAAACATGGATTAATATCAATGATACGGTTTCTCTAATACTGAAAACCAAACTTGCAAGCAATGTATACCAAAATAAAAGTTATTCAACCAATAAAAAGAAATCTACGCTAAATTATTCATACTTCAAAACATAATTGACGTGTTAGGAAAAAAAACCTACACAAATATGCAATCACACTCAATTCATATATACAATTTTAAAGGATCTTGACATTTACAATGAACTAAAAGAAGAATATGCACAGTTGGACAAAATATACAGGATATGAACAGAAAGGCCTCAGAATCCCAAATGGCGAGCCCTACCAATCAGAAGGCGAGCCTAGAACTTAATACAGACTAAAACACAAACTTACATACACATCAACATGTTGAAATAACCATAATCACCAAATAAGTATTCACAACACTATATTGAAATAGAAAATCATAACATATTTTTTAAACATAATAGTTTTTGCAGCATTGTCCTTGTTTTTTCCTTTCTTTATGATACCCTTAGGTTTTTATATAGCAATTAAACAAAACAAAGATCCCTCCTTTTCGGTTGTCATAAGAAACCGATCTATACAATATACCAGATATCTCTCATAATCTGGAAATAGAAACAGTTATGACATTAATAACAATGCATAGGCTCATCCTCACAACACGAAGTGCATGAGTGATGAGACTCGCACTCATTTCTCATATTAGAAAGAAAATGAACTGAATATTAGGCACCATTGAGAGATCCCGGTTGTTATTCTCGATCTTGAATCAAACCCTCCTTTATCAATCCATTGACCAACAAGCTATAAGGAAAAGGTCCATCAACTACCTGTAACTACGGGGTCAGTTCATAAAAAATGATTAATATGAGGAGGAGTAATATATTGAAAAGGTTATTTATTGGAAATCAATTAAAATTCTTGTTTAACCAATTAAAAATACCAAAAACAAAGTCAAATTACTCACTTACCTCTAAATTCTTTTGGTCTTCAAACACAAGTAAAATGACTAGATTATATGGTAGAGAAGGATGCTAGTGAATAGTAAAAGAGGCCAAATAACATAGGGATAAGTAGCAAAAGAGGGACAATTCTGGGTGTCAACACTTTCAATGTGGGATATTTACCACACAATTATATATATATATATATATATATGAGAGAAATGTGGATCGATGGTTTAGATTAAAGTCGTGAAGAGATCATCCATACATATACAAAAAGATCAACAGATCATGTGGGTTTCACATCACCAACTTGCGGGAACAAAGGAAGAGCTAGGTGGTTGTGAAATCTAAAACCACTTGCCACATGTCGATACAATGTTATTTCGCTAGTTGAAAAAGCAGTAAAGGAAACCACCTTCTAGGGTTGCGAAATTGCTTTGGGGATTTATAAAAGGAAAAGTGCACGTCAGATACGACATTTGTCATGTGGCATTGAACGAATGAGCTTTATATGCCAGGGTCTTCAACAATGGAATGCCGCATGCTAACACCGAAGGAATTGTAAATGTAATTGTGACAAGTTTGTCTCACGCTAAACATAAAATGAGTATCAATTAACGGTTAAGGAGATCAAGTACTATGGGTCAAGTGATGAGTTAGTTTTTGTTGAGCTATCCGGTTATGTAGAGGAGAGGTTCAAGAGCCATTTGCAGAAGTATAGATTATTCAAATATTTAAGTGCTTGGTTGCTAAAACAACAAATAAATGCCCATCTGTCACACGTCTCTCGGAACTGCTAAAGAAGGCCATATTCCAAGGGTTTATTATATTATTGTTTGCAGGACCTTAATTCAAAGTTTCGGGCCGAATTTGATTAATACAGTACCGAGGACTTCACCACATGGTTCTCAAATGCTCATATGTCAAGCTCATTCCAATTTTTATTGATAGATGTTGAGACCAAGTCATATTTGCTTAAGAAAACTGCTAGAGATATGCCAAGTGCTCATTTGAATCTTCTGCATGCCTAGCTGATATGAAAAGAAAGAGAAGCGTCAATGAGCTACTGTCTATGATTGTTAAACGTGTTTGGTGTGTTTATGCATAAAGAAGGAGAAGCATGTTTTTTAGGGAACACTCGGACAAGAGTATTTCCACCTCTATTGCAGGTCCATGATCCTTCCCTCCCGAGAACACACTTTTAGTTAGTACTGAACCAAATTGTTGGGAAGGGCATAATTGGATGGCTCACAACCCCCTTCTGAATTAGGTCTTTTGCAACTAGAAATATCTAACAATAATGTATGGGATTATCTTGACCCTTTCTCGTGTTTGACTTTATAGCTCATCGTCAGATTATATACATAGTTTTCAATATGCTTCTTTTGGAAGTTTATTGCAGGATAAATTGTGTGTCTTAGGAAGATACTTGAGTATTTGTAGGAGAAACGAGATAAATCCACTCCCTTATTGATCAAAAACACTTATGCAATAAAATTCACCAAGAATCCCATATTCGATAATTGAACCAAGGGCATTAACATGAAGTATCGTTTGATTCGATATCATGTAGAGGCTAAGATAATCCACTTGCAACATTGTTCCAGGAACAAGCAAATTGTAGACATCTTCACCAAAACGTTTGGAAGAGAAACATTTGAAAAGTTTAGAAACATGCTCAGACTCACAAACGCCCCTTTGGATTAAGGGGGGGATGCTGGATACCTAATCCTATGAGATTATGGTTCCACTAATAATTTTGTAAATAGTGTAAATAATTTTCAATTTATTAAGAAGAAGATGGAGAGTCTGATTGGATTTCAATGGATCTCTTGGAAGTTGAAGGCCAAGAAATAATACCATTGTATAAAATGAGGAGCTAGATCATGAATAAAATAATTTGGGAGCTATCATCTTTGACAAAAACATAATACAAATTGTTAGTGAGTAGAGTGGCATCGACTGCCAAGAAAAAAACCAATTCTCCTTGCATCATAGTCATTCTGTATTATGATCCAACAATCACCGAAGGCTTCTTCAATGGGGCCTCACAAGGAAATCTGGGAAGCTATAGGGACAGAGGTTGATTCATAACACCCATTGGGAGAAATTATCTTTCAAGTTTTTCATTTGTATTTCAACAAATAATTGAGCATAGTTGTTGGATACATACACTCTCCTCGATTTAACATGAGAAGCAGGTATTTGAGATATGACAATCTATGAGGAATCATTGGAAGTTTAAAAATGGATAAAGGGAGCCTCAACAGAGACATATATTTCTTGCCAAGGAAGAATCAAGTATGTTAGTGAACTTACGTCCAATTTTCATTTCATTTCTTTCTCACACATATTCAAGGAGCTTAATACAAAATGATATTAGTTAGCAAAAGAGGTTGTCCTCGAGACCCCAAGAAGACTGCAAATCAAACATTCGATGAAATACCTATCATTACCATCCACCAGACCCATTTTTTGAGATGCAAGACTGAGGTGAACTCTTTGCAAAGAGTGAGGTGTTCTATTTTGAATGAACAAACATAATTCTAGAAAAGTTTAGATGTTATATTTATGTACTAGGCAATGTTTTTAATAATTATAGAAGGACAGAGAGCTATGAAATATCACTTTATTGATACTAATGTACAAGGGCACAAGTTATTATAAGTACTCGTTTAGAATAAAATGAATATTTTTTCTTTTTGAAAAAAAAATCACCTTTCTACACAAAAATGAAACATAAAATAATTTTGTTAAATATCACATATATAACCATCACATTTTATTATGAATAATTTTGATCATTGACCTCATGGGAAAAGGTTAAATTTCAATTAAGGGTTATATATGGTCTCATGTATTGGACCAACGCTATATGCTACTAGAAAGCACATGACCCCACCAAAGGTAGCCTTAATGATAATCACAAGGGAATCTGGCTTTGTTGTGAATACTCTTAGACTAAAACAATATTTTGGTCCTGGAAGTAAGACCTATAATTGCTTTTGATTGGATAATATATCATCTTCCTCAAACTTAAGGAAATAGGTTAACGAGCCAAGAATTGAATGCATTTGTTAAGAGAGGAATTCTATTGCCTTATGAACTACTAATGAGTCACTTCAAGTGCCATGTTTTTTTTTGTTGGCATTTGCATCCAATGCTCCCCGTGAGTTTTGCAACATGGGTTAACCCCCTCTCGTGGATCTTAACTTTGGTGATTGTGGTGGAGATTAACGCCTAGGGGTTTTGATCTAACGACAATCGTGTTCTAACAAATAGTATCAGAGCGATAAGTATCGAGTTCGAAACTCACCAAGGTAATGTTAGGGGGGAGATTGTTGGAATTTGCATCCAACGCTCCCTATGAGTTTCATGACATGGGTCTACCCCCTCTCGTGGATCTTAAATTTGGTGATTGTATCAGAGATGAACTCCTGTGGGTTTTGGTCCAACGCCAATCGTGCTCCAAACATACTTGAATACGATGATGAGTCAATTCACGTTCGCAAATGGGAACTAGTGATGACTATCCTCATTGTTGATAGACAACTAAGTTTTTTTCCTTTGAAAAAATATCGCATTTTATTATATTATAATAAAACACATGGTTCAAAGACTTTGAAATCCTTGTCATGCATTAAATCATCATAATGAATATTTTCTTTGCATGTAGGAACCTACAAATCCTTCACAAAAGTGTAGGTTATGTCCACTGAATACTGAAAAGAAAACACTTAACAATTGTAAAATACATATATTATGTGACTATAGTCAATTACAAAACAAAATATTATTCTCATGAAAACATATATAACATTTTCCGGTAGCTATCAACTATCTTATATGAGGTACTATCCCCAGAAGTAAAGAAATCCCAACAATCATCCATAGAAAGACCTTGTATCATGCTCCTTAAGCTTGTCGTTAATTTGTTCCCACTTATGCCATATGCCTTCTGCCTCTTGGTGTTCTTGCTTAGACAATTGGTCTGTATGTGTATTTCTCTCTCTATAAATGTGCTAAAAACTGACCGTCTAAAACATACCAACAATTTGTATCAATTCTTCATATATGGCATGAAGGTAAATATTCTTGGGTGTCCTTTTCAATCTCAAGCAATCCACAATAAGCTTCAAGTCACCAAAGACTTGTAACTTCGTAATGTCTTTAGAAAGAGCAAGCAACATAGTGAAATTTAAGGCCATAGGTTTTACCAACTTTGATAAAAGAAGCAAAAAACAAAGGACTAGTCTATTTATTCTAAGTTTTTGGATTTTCTTTTTTGTCGGAATTCGATAATTTTTTTTCTTCCAAATTTGGAAGTCTTTAAATTGTGTTGTTGAATGCATCAATGGATTTGACACCCTCAAATACCTTTATGGCAATGCGATTATGCAATTTCCACATCTAATATATGTAACTCTAAGATTTTTTGAAGATTTCCAAAGTCCAAATAAAAGAAATGGAAAATATAACAAGAAAAGATAAAAAAAAAAACTTAAAATATTTACACTACTCCAAAAACAAATATAAAAACAAGTAACTAGTTAGTAAGTATACATATTTTTTTCCTTTTTAAAAAAACATAAATTACTATGCACTTACTCTCTTTTTCAGATGTTACTCTCTTTTTCAGATGGAAAGATCCACGGGAAACCCAACAATACTTCCCCACATTCGTGGATGGTAAAGGTGGTAAATCGCCGACCATCCTAGCAAAAGGCCTAACCCGAGAGGACTCAAGGCTCGAACCCGTGACCTCCCCCCGAACCGAGAGAGTGTGTGCACGTCTTACCAATTGAGCTAACCCTTGGGGCTTACTATGCACTTACTCTCATTTCAAGGATAGTACCTAATGTAAACCCTAGATTCTTCATTTGAGTAGAGAAGATATTACTCCATTCCAAAACTACTTAGACTAAATCCAATTGACAATAATTATACACTAAACAACATTAAAACTCATCTATTATGAGTAATTCTGATAAATAAATATGAATGATTATACAATAAAAAACGTTAAAATTAACAAGTGAAGCTGCACATTACTTCTCATAATTAAATTTGAATGATTATACAATAAAACAACGTTAAAATTAACAAGTGAAGCTGCACATTACCAATGAAAAGAAGAAGAAAAAAAGGAAGTAAATGGTGTCGTGAAAACTATGGGCGATTTGAAAAGAGGGCAAACATCGGGTGTAGAAACGCTGGCTCATTGGCAGGTTTAAATATATCAATTTAATCGATATCTTTATATTTTATTTAAATGAATAGAAATAGACCATACTTACCAAAGTACGTAGGAATGATACTAAATATTCTCTTAGAGTTTGCACACAATGTACGGCCTTCCATTATTCATAAAAATACGTAAGATTGGGCAGTGGCTTCTTTTAAGTTAAGATATACTATTTCTCGGAGTGTAGCAGGTTATCCATTGTTAAATAATAAAGATTTTTAATATACACAATATTCCAATATAAAGATATTATGTAAGAGTGTATATGTTCTTATCAACAAAATATGCATGATGTTGAAGAATGTGTTATTTTAATGAAATAATATGTTATTTAAATATTTAATTAAATAAAAATTAATATTAAAATTTTAAAATATAATATTATATTATTTTAAAAACTTATTTAAATATTATTTGTTAAAATAAAAAATTTATTGTTTATATATAATTTTTAATTTTTTTATAATTTTATTAAAATAGTAAAATTATACTTTATGCATGTTTGTTAAATATTTCCACCTCAGGTTTTAACCACCCCACTACCATAAAGTTACAAAATCTTATACAAAATAGTTACAATTTAAACGAGACAAATATCTTTCTTAAAATATTTATTATATGATAATTAAATTATGTAATTTATATAAAAAATAAATTAAAACTTCTATACTTCTTATACAATTTAATTATATATGTTTTGATACATACAAATTGAAAATTAGTTATGTGTAAAACAAATCTAACAAACAAAAACAAATTTGCTAAAATTCCATTAATAAATTACAAAATAGACATAATCAACTACTTAGCTTCTTTGATCCCCATATCTACTAGTGACATTCTAAGACAACCCATCATCTTTTGTATTCCTTTAATCCATATGATAAGTGAATTGTTCCTTCAACTCCGCATAATAATGGCCTTAGTTGACTAGCTTGATCAAAATATAGCCAAACCTCGAACCCATCTATGACTTCATCCGAGAATTAATAATATTTATAAATCATCTTAAACAATTTTGACATTTGGACACATTTTAAACTAATAATAAAATAACCATCTAAACTACATAAATACAACACAATGTATGCCGACAAAATTATGAGAAAGAGTTGGTATGGGTAAATGACTCGTCACTTAAAAAAGGTTTTAATAAATGATTTTGTGCAACTTCCACTTTGAAAAATATTAATAAATCAAATGACTCATCCTATTAAAATCTAGAGTGTCGAATTTTAAAAGGTAAAATCCTTAAGATTATCAACAATAATAAAATGTACACATTAACAACAAAACATATAAAATGTACAAAATTGATAAATAGTTTACGAACCAGAACCATTTTATTTGATATTCACTGGAACCCATTTTGTTTGAGGTTGACATGTGTTAATGATGAATGTCACATAACTACAGACCAAAAAAACAAGAGATTCTATGAAGATGGGACCTTGCAAACTACTAGGGATTTGTAATCGGCCTCAAAATAAACCCTTTAATTATTTGATCTCTATGCTGCCTCGAACAAAGGGACGGAATCTTACTTTAGGGAAAGAAGGGTACAGATTAGACGCGGAAAGCGGGGACAAATAAAAGATTTCT
The DNA here is from genome assembly GCA_001517045.1 of Pseudotsuga menziesii. Lineage (NCBI taxonomy): Eukaryota > Viridiplantae > Streptophyta > Pinopsida > Pinales > Pinaceae > Pseudotsuga > Pseudotsuga menziesii. The sequence goes on along the minus strand of LPNX010809456.1, from coordinate 343,913 downwards.
TTAGGGATGCTCCCGAGTCCCATAACTTCTTTGACTTCATATTATCGAAAGTTGGGTTAGGGTAGATTGTTCATTTTATGTTATAAGATAAAATTATTTTATTTAAAAATTATGAATAGCTTTAAATATTATATAAAAATTTACAATTTTAAATCTTTTGATAAAAGAAATTGTTAAATATTTTATACTTGACAATTTATAAAATAATTTAATTTATCAAACGTGATTTTTTTTAATTTAGCAAATTTATTAAATCCATATTAAATATGACTAAGAAAAAACTAAAAAACTAAGTTTAATTTTTTTTAAATGATGATTCATATCTATTAAGATCAATTTTTATTTATCATAATAAATTTTTTTTTTTAATTTTTTTTTTAATGTGCATATTTTTAGTATATTATATAAGTGATTTTCATCTTTAATCTGTTTAGTGCCACAGAGATGACAAATTCTTTCATTTTATGATGTTTTAAGAATTGTTCAACACTTTTTTTGGTTAAGGAGCTTGTAAGACTTGTTCTTATTTTAACAATGTTGATTTTCTTCTTTATACTAGTTAAAACATGAAGATGTTTTTGATTTCTATATTAAGGTTGGTCACCTCATAATATCCTAATTCTTTGTTATGGATCTTCTTTATGGAATCACATCTTTCCTTAATTTAGATGTAATAATAGTTTTAATATTATCACTATTTGACATAGTGGCCTCTTGCTCCACTTTCCAATGATTTAGCCAATACATGACGTCTTTATCCCAACCTTGCTTAAGCCATCTAGAATGTTTTGACTAGAGTATGAAGCAATTTTAGGAAGTCGATTGTCCTCCATATTGTTTTATCTTGTTATTGTACCATGCTCTTGATGTGGTAAAGACTTGCTTTTATGAGGAAGATAGGATATGGCGTATTTACTTTAATTTTGAGATTATATGTTATAAAGTGTTTTTGAATTTACTCTATCATTCTCCACGATTCTTTAGAGATGCTGCAACCCCAAACTTTACATATGTATAAGATAATATGACTAATTGAGAGTCTTACACATGAACTTCTTCTTACATAAAGTCAAAAGTCTACTATTTGCAAATGTTTTCAAATCCATAATAAGCTTTCTACACTCTATTAAAATACTAAAAAATATCGCACTTAATGCATGTGTTAAATTAAAAAATGTTTTGGTCGAATACCATATGTTGAACTGAAATGTAAACTATAATTTTTAAAAAGAGGAATATGTTGCTAAGCATCTATCTTTATTGTTTCTAAATTTCATTTATGAGATAGTTAATGATGCATGATTTTCAAGTTTATATTATATGATAATGATGATGGTGGTGGTGGTTAACGTCCACTTAGATAATTTTTGGTCTATTAGACCTTTAGAGTTTGGAGTTGAGCGTTCTTAAAATACTATGATTTTGATGAGATAGAAGGTTGACCAAGTTCCTATTGTAAAACAAAATTGAAACTAAGATTTTATGTGGGTGCAATGTAAGAGGAAGTGCTTTTCATCCTAAATTGTTTATGATTTTAGCTACCATGGAACTTCTTCTTTAGGCTAGTTAAAATAGAGAGATAATTTTGATCTTCAAAATTAGGGTTAATTACTTCCTTGTAATATCTTAATTTTCTTTTATCCTCTACATTTTCATCCCACTAGAGCTCTTTATTGAATTTCCAAGTAAATATTTTTAATATCATTTATATTTTGCAAAGTGACATTTTAGTCAATCCCCCACATATTTAACCAAGACATGTCATCTTTATGCCAACCTAGCTTGAGCCTTTAGTGGTTTGACTAGACTTTAGGGCATTTTTTGGAAGTCTATGGTCTACCAAGTTATTTAATTTTTACTTGTGCATTGTGTACTTAGTCATATTTATGGTGGCATGGAGGAAAGACCCACATAATAATAAGATAATTGCTTTTAATTTTAAGATTGTAAATTATAAAATGCTTTTAGATTTGCTCAATCCTTTTACAAAATTCTCTTGAAAAATCAAAACCCCAAACTTTTAAAATAAAGTCTATAAATTATAATAATAAAAAATCTTAAATTAAAATAAACGGTCACACCTACCCATAAACTTGTACTAATTTAACTATTAATTTATCATTTTACTACAATCAAGCCAAATTCAACAACAAACAACTTCTCGTAAATTAATTTATGATTACACCTCAACTAAGCCATCGTGTTCCCACAACCATTTCAACGATTATGAGGGTATGATTAAGACAATACGAATGTATACCATGAAATCCGTGTCAGTCCAGAGACCGGACCATTATTGGTGAAGTGTGAGCAAGAAGCCATTCAAAAGTTGGTTGTTTAGACTGGTTGATTGAGTTGAGTTGAGGTAGCCGTTGAGTTGACAGGGTAGAAGATGCAGGCCAGCTCTCAAAGCACAACTAAAAAGCAAAAGTGATTTGCAGGCAGAGGCTGCTACTGACTTTTAGCTGTAACCTGTGGGCCGGCCTTACAATGAAATATCCAACAAAGGTTAAAGTCCAACGGCTCTCCTCACGGGAACCGAGTAAGTGGTGAGAAAACACAGGTGTACCAAACATTCATGGCTGCCTTTTTCCATGTGCAGACATCAACAATATATCATTTCGATAATCAGTCACCACCACTGCACGAGGCACCGACCAGGGATGTCACCCAATTCCAATTTCCAAGTGATCAGTCAACAAACTATAATTTACTCGCAACTCGCCGCGCCCAAATTATTGAAAAATCCCATCAATATAAAACTGTGAACTTCGGCGAAGGATCGATATCCGAAACTCGCTCTCGAGCACCAGGCCTTGCGCCTTAAAGCGAGAGTGAGTTTTGAGTTTGTCTGCAATTGCAATTGCATTTGATTCTCTCATGCAGAAAGCTTGCTTTATGGTTTCATGTTTCATATAATAAGACCAGTATTCATTCCGAGCTTTTGATTGATTTGTGGGTTGTTGTTAGGTTAAGCAGCTTGCAGCAATGGACGTGGATTACTCCTCTGTAAATCACGTTGTGACGAAAAGACTATGGAATATAGTAAAAATGGCCTTTCTCCTGTTGAGAAAAGGCAGTGTGTTGAAGAGAAAGATGATGGTGGATATCCATCTGATGATGAAAAGAGGAAAAGTACTGTTGGGGAATTTACTGCTAAATCATTCTCTTCACTCTCTTGGAAGGAGTTCCATGACCGGATTTGGGCTTCATGATTATGAGTTTTCTTGCAGTAATAGCCCCGCTCCTTTCGCATTTCACATGAGATCAAAGCATCACAGCTATTTTCCTTCTATGGCTCGTTTTCCTTGTATTCAACCGCGTGCACTCGACGAAGAACTAGCTGACACGAAGTCTAATGCTGTTGTTGTTTCTCAGTCTGAATACTTTACTCAGAGTAATATGGATCTATCAAACTTACCTGCTCTCGATGGATCCAGGCCTCTCTCTCCCTTCTGTCGAAGCAAAGAAGAATTATATGCAGATCAAGCTGATCACCAAGTTGACAGACAAGCAGAAGAGTTCATCTCCAAATTCTACGAGCAGATCAGGCTTCAAAGACAGGTTTCTCTTTTGCGGTATGATGAAATGCTTGCAAGGGGTGCCACTTGATAAAATATATAATTATTTTATCAGGGCATGACCATCCTGATCAAGATGCATTCCACTGACTGCAGAGGTTTAATTTAGGATCAGGTTGCCCAAATATATGTAATTTTTCAAATGTATTTGGCCATAGTCGACTAAGTCGAGCGTAACCAGGGAGTTTCAATGAGTTGTTGTAGAGAATAAAAAGTATATTGTTCCATGTTCAGTCAGTAAGTGAGTATATTGTTTATTCTTTTCAGTGTCAATGTACTGTAAATGGCTCCTTTGTTCATATGATATATATAATATATATATTGTGTGTTACACGAAGAGACTCTGGTTGTTTGTAACGCAACTTTATAAATGTGTATATGAATGATGATACACTGTTAGTTTGGTGTTTGGTGGGAAGCTAAGATTCCTTTCGTCTGTTAAATGTTCAAATTTATTTACTTCTTTAACATATGTTAAGGCTTTAAGGAGCATCTGGAAGGATACAAAATCTTAATATGGTTTTATCAGGGAGGATGAGGAGATTCACAGACAGAAGAGGTTGAAAGCAAGAACACTGATAATCCAATAACAAATATTGCCACTAAGACACATGCTTACTCCGTATGTAAATAGTCTGTTTTGCCAATTCAAATGATGAGATTAGTATTTTAATCTCATGTTGTCATTGAATGTTTCAGCTTATTGTTTCACCATTTGGTATCGAAGCCAAATAAGTCCCTTGTCGGGTTTGGTTCCATCCATTTGTGTTAAAATCCTATGGAGAGTCTTCATAAACTTGTATATATGGGATACATCAGACGATCTTTTAGATTGCTAAAGCTATATTTGAGTCTTTTTACTCCATAAATGGCTTCTACTTTTCTCCAAGCTTGTTTTTATTATTGTACAAACTTCAGATATTTTGGTGATGAATCTCTGGATGTTACTATAGTCATAATAAGGTTGTTTTTTTATTTTACAAGCTTAAGATATTTTGGTGTAAATTTTGAACGTTGCTAAAGTCATAGTAAAGCGGTCTTACAAAATAAATGGCTTGTACTTTTCTCGAAGATTGTGTCTTTATTTTACAAATTTTATTATAATATAAGTTTTTTTTAATGGTCTTTCATTGGATTAATGGCAAACTTATCACTTTTTATATTTCTTTCATTGGGTTAATGGCAAACTTTCTGACTTTTTATAATTGTATATTATCTATATATACTGATATATAAGAGTTTGTAAAATGTATATAATTATTTTTTATAAATTAATCAATTTTCTTTATATTTATATTTAATTATTTTAATTTTAATTTTATGTGTAGGTATATTTTGAATTATTGATATTGTATTGATATTAATTTGTTAGTCTTAGACCATAGTAAAGTCAATTTTTAGATCTAGCTATTCCATTAACTAATAATTATTAAAAAATATTTTGATAAATAGAAGAGGTATAGTCATTTTACTAACAAATCTAATTCTTCATGTCAACTAATAGTCCAAGGTTGTTATCATTTACAACACCTTAAAATACACTACACTCTTCTAGGATTAACAACCTAAATATTCAAATATTATAGTTGACATTATAGTTCTCCAAATGTGTGGCTTTTAAAGATGACATAAAATTATTCATCATGTCTAAACAAAGCACTCTTCATACCATAGTCCATTCTACACCTTATCAATTGGGTTGAGTTAAAGATGTTAGGAATACTACACCACTATGCTTAATTGTTCTAAGCTAATCCGTGTGTATCCTTTCTACTATAATCAACATGTTCATGAAGAGTAGTACAACACATATAGACTTTAGAAATATGGTAAATTATACAAAATTACCTCTACATATTCTTTGTGAAACCTCTCTTTCATTTTGGGAAAGCAAGCAATGAACAAAATAGTGTACGGATGTTCCCTCCTTTGCATATTATATAAACATATTGGAATGTTTTTGAAAAACTTATAGGATTGCGTCCTCTTAGAGGCATCCATCTCAACATTGATTTGGTTATAGGTTTCACACTCTCTCATTTTATTGCATATCACACCATGCTTATTAAGATTTCATAGATTGAAAATCAATTGAAATTTTATTGAAGAGAGTAAGATGAGTCCTAGAACTTCTTCTTGTGGATCTCTAGTATGCATTTGTCATATACATAAAACCTGATAAAAACATCAATTAATAAAAATTTATTAAAATCACTAAGAGTTGTCACTCTTCATTATAGTTTTCCACCTAATGACATGTTAATGTTATATATATAGATAGTAAAGATCTTTGGTAAACCCGTGTAAAGGAAAACAACACCAAACAACATCTAAACACAACAATTAATAATATCTCACACACACATTAGATAGAGATTCACCTTAGAAACCCAAAACTGGGAAAACCATCATTCATGAGAGTTTATCCACTCTCTATTTCATTGCATTTTATTTTATGTTTACAATACAATATTGTAGCATCCAAAAACCTTAATTCATTAACCCAGATTAGATTAAAACCACAATATGCAATGTGACCTTTTTGTCCATGATACATATTGGTTGTACTTTCATATCTTGTTCTGGTTCCACCTGATTCAAGGCCCAATCAATAATATGATTAGAATTAGGATCATATTTTTTCAATAGTGATACATGAAACACATTATGAAATTTTATGCAAGCATGCAATGCAATTTCATATGCAAAAATACCTATACTAGCAAGTATCTCAAATGATCCACGATATCTAGTTGTTAACTTAGAACAAGTTCTTAATTTTAAGGAGCTCTTCTTTGGTTTAATTTTTAAATACACCTGCTCCTAGACCTTGATCTCTCTTGATATTATTCCCTTGTCTACATAACTTTCCTGCTTGTATTGTGTTGTCTTTAAATTTTACTTGATCTAGACCATTTTCTCTTCCATTTCCTTGAGTAACACTAGTCCAAATACTACTAAACATATTGGATTTTCCCAACTAATTGGAGTATTGCACTTTCTAACATAAAAGGATTTGAATGTCTTATATTCAAAGAAGCATGATATCCATTATTATACGCAAATTTTAGTAAGTATAAATATTCCTCCCACTTAGATGGTCTACCCATCACATACATCCTTAGCATATCTTCAATCGCTTGATTAACTCTCTATGTTTGTTCATTTGTATTTGGATGATAGGATGTACATAAGTTTAGATTGCTTCCAAAACCTTTGAATAATCCTTTCCAAAATTTTGAGGTAAACTTTGGATCTCTACATGAAACAGTTGCCTTAGGTACTCCATGCAACTTAGCAATCTCTTTCATGTAAATTTATTGTATATTAGTTTCCTTATGACTTGAATTGATTTGAATAAAGTGGGAAACTTTTTTAAACTTGTCCTCCACTACCATGATGGAAACATGTTGCCTTGATGTCTCAAGCAACTTAGTGATAAAATTGATTGTCATCACTTCCCATTTCCACTTTGGTATTAGAAATAATTGTATGAATCATGTTGGATGTCTATGCTCAACCTTTATTCTCTAAGATTCCATAAACCTGGCTATATACTCAACAATGTCTTTCTTCATTCCTAGCCAAAAGTATTGAATTATTACTACTAAAATTTTCTTTTAGTATCCAGTATGTCCAACATATGGAACACTATGCATCTCATTCATTACAGGTTTCCTTAATTCACCATAATCATGAACATATACTCTATTATTATGAATATGAATTCCATCTCTTCTAGCTTATAACCTCCATATTGTTTAATTTAGCAAAGATTCATGATCTTTAGGATGGATTGAACCTCACTGTGAAAGAAGATTGAAGGATGAGGAATAAATTTAATGTACAATGATCAAACAATCATGGTGAAATTAAACAAACAAGAGAAAAACATTTGACAACATAATATTACTCTCATAATCATTAATATGTATGTAATACAATCATGGTACAATAAAGGAAATTCAAATCCTCTAGGAGTGTGTTACACATAAATCTCATCATCATCATGTGATGAGGTCCCAAACATCAATATTTTCCCTGAATCCTAAGTTGTGAAGTGAAAATACTAGCCCAGAATTCAATCTTGCATATGTAAATCCAACACCGCTTCCGCCCTTAAGTCAAGGGGCGTTACCTTCTTTAGTAATTCCTACAGTCTCTTGACAATAGGTGGTGCCACCGAATTTACCTCTTGTTCAAGGCACAGTTATTCCCTGTCATCGCTCTGTCATAGCGGAGGAGAAGCGATGCCCTTGGTAAAAAGTGAAAAAAAGAGGTTTCCACGAAGCTTCTCGAAGGAAGACTTCGTGGCACCCTTATCCCTACACGTGAGTACCACTTGGAATCAAGATCCATCCTTTTGGGATCTCCTATCCACCTCACCCACCATTTTCTTAACCATCCCTATCCTCCCAAGGCCTATAAAAGAAGGCTCATACCCCATGGTTGAGGGAGAGAAAATTTATGTTGTTGCATTGATATTTTGGCCAAATCAGTAAGGTGAGCATAGAAGGAGCAAGTCACATATTTTGGGGACAAGGCATTGGCATGTGAAGGAGAATATCAACACTAAGGTGAAGGTTTTGAACTTCTTCTTCATCTTTAATGCAAAGTTAATTCCTTTCCCATAAAATATGTTATGTTATAATCATGTATTTTATTGTTGGATTCCTTAGTCACTAACATAGAATTATGGATTATATTCTGGTGCTTTTTTATCTTGTTTGCTTGTTTCATGTGATTGTACAGGTACAACTGTGAAGAGCCATCACCATAGGAAACAATTACACTACTCCATCAAAGGGACTCATTCTAGATCTCCATAACTTCTAGGGGAAGTCTTCCAACTCTATTGTAACTCATTTGTTCTAGATATGAACCATTCAAACTAGAGGAACAACTCTTGTCCACAAGAGGTGCATTTTTCCTAGCAACAAATCTGGCAACTCTGCTGGGGAAGAGCTTTCAAAACATTTGATATTCCTTGGTCTTCAAACCTTTGTCTAAAATCCAAGCTCCAGTCTTTCATTGGTCAGATCTACTAGCTGATCTAGTGAGATCTTGTTTCAGTTGATAAGATCTACTAGCTGATCTAGTGAGATCTTGTTTTGGTATAGTCAAATCTGTTTAGATCTGAGTCATTCGTACCTTTTGTACTTCATATTCTCATCAATTCATGATTTTAATGCCAATATTATAGTAGCTAACTTTGTTTTTTTTGCCATTGTTTTGTTTTTTGATTTCTACAGGACACCACACATGCACAATGGGAAATAAGCAGTGCCACCTCCTGTATTAAGTTATCAGTAAGCAGTGCCATCTCCTGTGTTCAGTTATCAGGAAGCAATGTCGATCCAGAACCGCTTTGTCACCAACCCTCGAGAATCGGTGTCGGGTAGGTCTTCTACTTGCTTGTCATTTCAAAACTTTGGGATTTTTGCTTTCTGTTCTATGAATTTTTGGGCTTATTTGCAGAGATCTAAATACTTAAATTCAAAATCTAGATGTGGTAAATGCTTGTTTTGTTGAATTCAAAACGTTAGGTTACACTCATCATTTGGATTTGTTTATATGCTTGGTTTTCATTTTCGAAAGGAGTGCTTGGAAATTTTGCTCAGTTAGATCTCTTCTTTCCGCTTGATAAGACTAAAAAGGAAGGATTGCTTGTTGGTTTTTTGCTTTCATTCTTCATTAAGTTTATGAAAGAATTCTTTTTGCTTTAAAAAAAAGTTTTTTTTTTGTTGAGATTTGATTAGAATTCTGTTTGAAGACGAACTATTGGATCTCTGACTAGCCTCATAAGCTTTCAGATCTCCTTGTTCTCCTTTATTTTTACATTCTTGAATCATCAAAAGAAAAACATATCATAGTTTTAAGTTAGATCTTTCCATTTTCTGAAGAAAAATTGAAAAAGTACTTAGTGTGCCTTTGAGTATTTTTATCTGTCTTTTTAGGAAAAGAGATCTCACCTCATTTGCTTGCTTTCAAAGATCATATTAGAAGTGTGTTGCTTGTTTGTATTCTCAAAAAGATTTGTTTAGTTAGACTGTTTGGGAAATTTTTGGTTTTGAAACGAAATTGAAAAAGAAAATACTCTCTCCTTCCCGTATGGAAGCATGCTTTGAATGGTAAAGTGAAAAAATTTGCATATCATAATTGCATGGTTTTACTTTTCTATCATAACTCCATGCATTCAACTAACCGTTCAACTTAAAATTAACAGTAGCTATAGGTTAAAAATCTTAGTAACTTGACTGATAGGTTAGAGACGTGTTTCGGTGTCATAAAACGTAGGAGCTGTCATTTATTTCCTGCACCACAACCTGTTACCTACATAGTTCTTCCACGTACCATCGGTATATATAACAACATTTCACGTACCCTTTAGGTATATCAAAAGGTACTTCATGTACTCGATTTTATATCGGAAGGCCCCTTGTGAATGATTGTGCATTAAACAACACTACTACGTATTTGAACTCCCCCTTACCTTTTGTATATCAGGAGGCCCTTCTAGGATTCTTGAGACCATCTGAGAAAATCCCTTTTGACCGTCTGGTTGGCGCAATACAATGAGAACAACACTCGGGGAGATTACTATGTACATGCCATCCAGGTATTCGGGTATTCAGGTGAGGGATGGTTGATCCTCCACACCATGATTTACTGTTGGAATATGTGGTATATAGAGAGTTGCAAAGAATTGATAATCCTCGCGAGGAACGGCTTGTTCAACCCCTCTTGTCACTTAAGTTTGTTTGTGTAGGTTAAAGTTTTGTGTGATTTTTTCTAGTTTTGAAACCCTGGGTTAGGTTTTAGTGACCATACAATCTAGCTGAGTTTCCATTGAGATGATCCAGAAGAAACCAGGGCTTACCACCCAACTTTCCACCTGTCACAAGGGAGAGCCCAATGGAAGCCATAGATCAAGGAGCTACAACTGACTCCCTTGTGGAAGGAATCCCAGTTGTGGAAAGCGAAGAACAATTCATTTCTTACATTAATCCCTTGGTCCAATAACCTCCTACGATTGACACTTCCTTTCATTCTCCGATGGAAGGTCATACCGATAGTCCTATTGAAATTGAATATGGCCCTAATTCTCCTTTTTGGAAAACTTCTATGGGTCAATCCCTTTTCAAATTTGGGGTTACTAGACCTTCTTTTGAGAACCTTCTATCAGGTGAATATGAGTATAGAAGGATCCAAGCATCTCTTGATCGTGCTCACAATTTTCAAGAGAGAGTGGAAATAATTATTCCCTCACCCGTACCTCACAAAGAACCTATGTTGGCTCTTTTACCCCGTCTTTCGGATCCTTGGCCTTCTAGATATTGTACACTTTCTGAGACTTTGGATCCTATTGATGTTCTTCTAGTTTGTAGTGTGATTCCTCATAATACAGGTCAAACCTCCAACCCTACATTTTCAAATCCTAGGTTTGTTTCTAGTCCTCCTATACCCTCTATAGCTAAGGGAAATCCTCAGCTCAAATGGTATCAGTACATTCCAACACCAGGGGGAAACCCATGATGTGATTTACGTTATCTGTGAGTGGAGTTTCTACAAGTTTCAGACAAACCTCTATTGTAGGACAACCCACAGTGGTTGTTCCTCCCACCAACACCAATATGGTAAACTCTCCGTCAAGTTCAGGCCAACCCTTAAGGGCACAATCTGCAGTCAAGCAACCTTCTTGGGTTTATGGTTACCTAAGGAATCAACTACCTGTAGGAAATATGAATTATCCACCTACATCTATAGGAACTATGTATCATGGGATCCCTTACCCTGGAAACATGTTTACACCTTGGGGGAAACCTAATTGGTCCTACATTCCAATAATGGGAGGAATGCTTATTCATACTACCGGAGGTTTTGGAGGGCCACTAGACGGAAGCCCACCTTGTGGAGGTCCACCTTACAGAGAACCTCCATTGGGAGGACCACCACCCCAAGGCCCACCACCTAGAGGCCCACCTTCAGGAGGACCACCACCCGGAGGCCCACCTTCTAGAGGTCCACCACCTGCAGGTCCACCTTATGGGGGACCACCACTTGGAGGTCCACCACCACCCAGAGGAACACCACCTGGAGGCCTGCCACCTCTAGGTGGCCCTCCTCCTAGAGGTCCATCCCCTTTGGGAGAATCATCCTCCCATATACCAGCCCAACAAACAGTGTATCAATAAACCTATGGTCCTACTGGTGTGCATATGCCTTATCAATACTATTGGTACGTTGAACCTAATCGACAACTTCCATTCCTAGCAACTTTGGACTTATCTGATTTGTCCAAGTTGATTAATGATCCCATTCAGCACAACCCTTTGTGGTCTGCAATTCCAGTCAAGTTACCATCAAGAATTCCAAAGTTTGATGGGAAAGAGGGAGATGATCCCAAAAATCATGTCATGACTTTTCATTTATGGTGTTCTTTGAAATCCTTGATGGATGACTCTATTCGTTTGAGACTCTTTCAGCGGACTTTGACTGGTATGACCACAAAGTGGTATACTGAACTTCCACAACATTCGTTTGTAGATTTTAGCTCATTGGCAATCAGTTACCCATTCGTTATGAAATGGGTATGGACCTTCTGACCTCACTCCGTCAAAATACATCCACGCACATATTGGACCATATCCATGAGTGGAGAAGGTGGAGATGACTTATTAAAGCTCCCATCGTGGACCAACTGTTAGCTGATTGGTTCACAAAATCCTTGTTTCCTCCCATTGATTGAGATGTGGCTATGGGTGTTGTTGTTACTGAAGAGCAGGCTATTAGTTGCGCTGAGTATCCGAAATTGGTATATTCCCAATATAAAACTATATATGACCTAATCCCTCAAGATCCTCGTCCCAGTACGAACCCTGTTAAGCCACCACAGAGAATCTTGTTGATGGGGTTGTTGGTTCAATCCAACCCTCGTCAGTAGTCAATCCTTCCAAGCAACAAATTCCTTATGCTACTACTCCTTCCACTCCTACGGTTTCCACCAAGGTGAATGCCATCCAAATCACGTAGACACCCACTAACAAGAAGAAAGGTAAAGGAAAAAATAAAAAACCTGGAAACAAACATGAGAATCCCAAGGCTACGACCACAGAAAACGATAATAAAGGAAAGAGAAAGGCCAAGTACCCTTGCTTGTTATTTGGTGGTGATCACTTTACGAAGCAGTGCCCACGTCATGAAGAGATTAGTAAAATTCTAAAAAGCAACCCCATGCCAGTGGTGCTAACCGATCCCTTCCCGTCTCAACAACAATTGATAAATCATATGTCTAATCAAGGGACCTCTAGTTCTACGGAAGAAATCAGAATGATGTCCTCAGATACCATCAATTTGAATACTCGCAGTCATTCATATGACAAGCCAATAGATAAGAAGGACAAAAATCCTTCTTCCGAGAAAGTTCCTTCTACTAGTCCCCTTACATCTTCGTCTAATGGCCCTCTCGTCATCGAGAAACCTAATCTTAATTTTATTTTATGACCACCAAAGACTACCTTCAGGAAGGTTGTTTTTAATCCCAATGCTTCAGCCTCACAATTCTACAATGTGGTTGAATATTTGGCTCAGGCACCTTGTGCGATGTCTACCCTTGAGGTACTCAAAAGCTGTCCAACACAACGTAAAAACCTGTTAACGAATTTGGGGGAATTAGACCCATATAACACCAACTTAATCCATTTTAATGTGGAGAATTATAAATCCAGATTACCCCACCAACTTTCTTTTCAAATTGCAACTAGAGTAGTTGGGAGAAAGGTCCATCAGACTGTTCTGGATGAAGGAGCTTCAACCTCAATTTTGTCTTTATCCTGCTGGAGGGCCATTGGTTCTCCTAAACTTACAAAGTCACCTACGACCTTAAAATGTTTCGATGGATGAGGTTTATAGCCTCATGGTTTGTTACTAGCCCTTTCAGTCGAGCTTGGGGGAAAGATGATTTCCATTCAGGTGGAAGTAGTTGATGCCCTGTTGGATTACAATATTCTACTGGGGAGAAATTGGTTCTATGCTATGACTGCTGTCGCTTTGATAGTCTTTCAAACTCTCCAATTTCCTCATTTAGTGAATATTGTAACTATCGATCAAATTGACTTTTGTTCACCAGATGTTACTACTCCCACTGCGAATAACATCCCTATGATAGGTTAGTCCCCTCCTCCTTATCTATCGATTGGGGTAGGTATGCTAGAGGATTCAATCCTCATGGGAGTGTTTCCTTCAACCCCTCCTAGTACGGAAGTAGCGACCGTGAATGTGATTTCTACGACTGGCCATAGTCCTAAAGGAAAAGAAGTTGTTGAGTCATCCTCTCTTGGCCCTTATGAAGAACTTTATTATGTTGTTCAATATGATTCTGATGTCCATTATGATGATCTTCATCTAGTGGCTTTAGATCATTACCACCCACCCTACTGGCTAGAACCATCCCTCCCTACTCTAAACTATATCTCCCAGAATTTTCCTTCAAATGAGTCCATCATGGAGATTATGAGTATGGACGAACCTGTATGGGAAGATCACCATCACAGATCTTCTTTTCTTCCTAATGCTAGTTCGGTAGATTTTGACCTCGTATCTCTTATCAGTGCTAATATTGTCACCAATCCGCAAATTCCTATATTGTTGCAAGACACGGATTGTTACGGAGAGAAATTCCTATGGCTTGGGGTACCACAACAGATAGCTAGACTCCAGAAATCAATCTTTCCCAATATGCAATAGAAAATAAAAAACATCTAACACTAAAGGATCGAACCTCGTACCTTATTCCGAACGGTTGAAGTAGATCCCCGTTGAGCTTTCCAACCTTCAGCTTGAATTGTTATAGCACGTCCTCAACAACAAGTAAACAATACAAGCATACTATATTTCATGGTGTTAGATCTATTCTAGCATATATAATCAATAATGTATAAGCATTTGACATATTCCAATGGATGCAACATTCATTCAAATACACATTACTGGACAGGAAAAGATATTTCTATTAATATGAATCAGAGATTACAAGTGACAACCTCCGACAGCACGTCTGCGAACTGGAGAAACTGAATCCCCCACTTGGGCCTCCACCACTTCAATCCTCCATCACTCCGATAGCAAGCTCACTAACAAAGGCAAGCTTGGGAAGAACACAACAGTGCTCCAAAGGGACAAAGGGATGCAGACTCAAGTATAGTTCTGGCAACAATGGACTATAGTTTCGGTACTCTCAATTCTCTCCTCTTGCTTTCAATATCTCAATGGTTCCTTATATAGCTTTCCAAAGTGATACTGAAAGGTTGAATCCGTGCGATCTCAAGGCATATGGAAGGCTAGGAGTCATATGAGTCAGATTCAAGACAAGGAACGGTCCAACAGTTTTGGATTATGCACACATCCCGATGTACGTGACTATAGAGGGAATATCCGCGTATGTACACAGTTATCGAGGAAAAGGATGCGTATATCATTTTTCTAATGTTTTTAGGGATGGTCAATGATACATCAAAAGAAAATAAATGGTCCATAGGGAATAATGAGTTTGCAGCGGGATAGGGGAAGGCCATACAATGTGTGATTCACCTAGTGTGGTGAAATCTGCTATAACACAGATTTCGATGGAAATATTTGCAACATCACTAAGACAACCCTGATTGACATATCAGTCTAGCCCAGAACTATTGAGCACATTCATGTAGGCCATAAATACTCGATAGAGGAAGCTGAAAGTTATAGAGCTCTTTTCAAATAATTTCGTAATATTTTTTCCTGGATGTATGAGGAGATGCATGGGATCGATTCGTCAATTGTTGTACATGAGATTAGAACCTGTCCCATGGAAAAACCTATCCGACAAAAAATACATCAAGTCCATCCTAGAAAGGATACGGCTATTAAAGTCGAAGTGGAAAAACTTTTGAAGGCAGGGTTTACTTATCCTATACCCCTAACAGAATGGGTATCTAACATTATCCCTGTGGCTAAGAAGCAGGGAACTATTAGAGTCTGTATCAATTTTCGAGATTTAAATAAGGCTTTTCCTAAGGACAATTTCCCTACTCCACACATCGATCATATCATCTATAACTGTGCTGGGAGCGTCATATTTTCTTTCATGGATGGCTTTTCTGGCTACAATCAGATAGAGATTCTGCCACCGATCAACATAAAATGACATTAATTTTCCTGTGGGGAACCTTCACATATCAGAAGTTACCTTTTGGCCTAAAGAACACTAGAGCTACATTCTAGCGAGCCATGTCCAATGCCTTTCACGATATCAAGCACATCGTGGAGCTGTACCTTGGCAATATCGCTTCTCATTCACAGTAATGAGAAGACCATCTAGGGCACCTTAGAGACATTTTACTTAGGTGTCGTAATTATAATATTTGGCTTAATCTGCACTAATGTGTATTTTGTGTTGAGAATGGACATCTTCTTGGATTTGTGGTTTCCAAATATGTCATTCGGATTGATCTATTGAAAATTGCTGTTATCTTGGCCTTCGCGCCCCGACAAACATTACCGAGCTCCAAAGTTTGCAAGGAAAGGAAAAATTTCTTCGTCATTTCGTATGCAACTCCACAGAGAAAACACAAGGTTATATGCGTCTCCTGAAGAAGGACACTCCATCCTTATGGGATGACTAGGCCCAATGAGCTTTTGATAATCTGAAGCACACTCTGACCCATTCACCCATGATACACCCCCCATATTATTCAAAATACTTTCTGTTGTATGTTGTTGCCTCCCCTACTACCATTGCAATGGTTCTAGTGCAGGATAATCCCAACGGCTAAGAACACGTGATATATTACCTGAGTAAGAGACTCATTAAATTTGAAACCCGTTACTCACATGTGGAGAAATTAGCTCTGGCTACGGTCATTACTGTACAAACTTTTCGTCATTACATTTTACTTCGTATTACAACTATACTTGCATATCAAAACCCTATGTACTACATTCTGACTCGTTAGATACTAGGGGGGAAATATTCCCGTTAAACTATTATCTTACAGGAATTTGATCTCGATTTCACTAAGCCTACTTCAAAGAAATCCTTGGTTTTTGTGGAGTTGATGTGTGACCTTCCTTGTGCTTTGATGGAATTTGAGCCCAACGATTCATTCCCGGATGAATTTTTGTTTTTGATAAGCACAACTGATCCATAATATGGAGATTTGATCATTTATCTCTAGACTTAGAGATTTCAGCTCGACATATCCTGTGACGATCATCATCGTATCCGTCAGAGATTTCACCTGCTTGGGTGTTGTATTCCCCGGCTTAGGATTTATTCAGTTCAGGAGTGGTTTGTATTGGTCCAGCTACCAACAACATCATCGAGTATCAGCTAGTTATAGGTTTACTCATCGAGGCTGCATCTCAGGACATTCATGATTTGGTAGTATTTATGGACTCTGAGCTAGTGTTTTTTCACCTAAAGCACGTTTACACTATCAGGAACCCTACACTTCTCTGCCTCTTTCAGAGAGTGTGTTTGTTAGAAAGGTCTTTCGATTCCATCACTTACAGGAATATCCATAGTTCTGATAACACGATTGCTGATTCATTAGCAAATTACATTTTCGATTGATATATTGGTCATTCATAACTTTTAAAAATAAAACATGATCCATTGTAAAATAAAAGAAACTGTAGAAGACACATAAAACTCATGTAAATATAATTTATCCATTTGAAGCACATATANATATATATATATATATAATATATATATATATATAATATATATAAAGTGATTTTACAAAAAATATGGTCACGCGACCTCATCTGAAGCACTCTGGATTTTAGGAATACAAAATGATACAAAAATACTGAAGCTAGCAAGATTTCAGAGATACATCATGTAGGCCACTATAATGGTGCTCATGGTAGCACATAATAGCCCTTGCTACCCTACGTAGAAGGTGACTAAAGTGACCCGACACTCTCGTAGTATGTCTATGAAACCTCCTAGGGTGGTCATTTATAACACCATCTGGGATATCTAGCGTCAACCGATCTAGGTTCTCCTCCATCTCAGTGAGCTCATCGTCACCTCTATGGACAAAGCGAGCTCTTGCTCTCATGTCCATTAGGGAGGATCCCCCAGGCCATGCATCAGCAACATCTGCATGCAAACATTAGGTCTTGTTATCATACATAAAAATTATAAAACATAAAAATATAAAAACATAATCAACATCTTCTGTATTTCTTCTTACTGATGTCACCCCACTGAGCACTAGGTGGTAGTGGTAGATCGGGATCCCCTCAGAAGTTGGTCCCTGCATAGGCATAGTCCTCAATCATGAGGATCTCATCATTCAACCAATGTAAGAAGGGAACCTCAAATTTGACCTTGGCCCCGCTGCCTCTAGTGCGGGCCATGATCTCCACTCACCGCAGCATGCATGGGTATTTATCTCTAAGCTCTGTAAATACCATTTGGGGTCTTAAGATAGGTACCCTCTCAAAGAATAAGCATTCTAGGATGGATCCATACCCAAACTGTTTTAGCTCTCCTTGCTGACACTTTGTTAGCTGATCCTTGAACATAGGTAATAGTGCCTCGGCCCAGTTGAACATCGTGGGTGGCATGGCCTCCAGGGAATACAAAATATTTGCTTGAGATGCTTGGTGGGGACATTGGCTCCTAGCCACCCTCTGCATAGTAAATAAGAAGGTTCAAAGCGGTAGATCCCTCACGATCTTGATTGGGATCTTCTTACCTGACATCTTTGTTTCTGGATAACAGTGGCAAACAATAAGTTCCTGTGTGGTTATGTCCCCACCTCGGGAGCCAGTCAGAGAGATAGGTTCTCCTAGTCTATATATCCTAGTCAAAAAATAAATATCCTCCACCTCCACAGTAACAATATGAGGTCCCACCTCAAAGTGCTATTGTTCTAGATTCCACATCTGCACGATGTACTCCACTAATTGTACATGTGAAAGCATGCTAGGAACGTGGAATAATTTTAAGAGGCCACAGCCTTGTAAAGTAGCTATGGAAGCTACATCTCTTATAGCACGAGTATCGACATCATCATGTTGCCTCTCTTTCCAAGTCACCATTTTTTAGCAATGACCTGTTAAAAACAATTAATGAAGCATTTAGAAGCATATCCAGCTTTTAAAAATGCTTGAAACTTTTATTTTGACTAGGGAATCTATTCTTTTGGCACCAAGGCTGACACCGCGCCTGTCCCCTTAGGAGAGAGCGGTTCCACCACCTGAGTAAGCCTAAAAAAGCACAGTTCTTATCAGGAACCGCTCCTCCCGTAAAGGCCAGAAGCGGTACTCGACATGCATTTTTTATGCTTGGCCTTAAACCCCTAAAACTCAACAAAAATGAAAAATGGAAACCATAGAAAGGAAGAGGAGGCTTCTAGCTCTTACCTGGATCTGACGGCTCAGAAAATGTACAGGCGACGACTCCGCAATCTTTGATTGAAATCTGCACACCAATTCTCCCAAAATGCTCTCCAAGACTTGGTAAACGGTAAATGAATTGGTTTTTACTACTTACTTTGGTTTTTATAAAGTATTTTTAGGGTTTTATATTATTTTTAATGTTTTTAAAATCATTTTCATTAAAAATTCCCTTTATATAGTTTATACAAGTCAATTTGAAATGTTTTTGGGAGACTAATGGCCTTTTTAAAAGTTTTGTAGGGATAAAAATGAAGAGTATTGTCTATGGGGAAGTTCATTTTTTTACTTTTTCGTACTTTTGAAAAATGGAAAAGGTCTTTGAGCGTTCATTTCGACACTTTGATCATGCTCCCTAAACCTAGTATCAAAGTTCTGAGTCTTTTTCTTCTTCACGCTCGTATAATTACTTGAAGAGTCATCTTTCCGACAATAGTTTATCTCTTTTTCAGTTCGGATTGTCTAGTTATGAGAAAGGACCCTTTGGAGTCTTCTTCCATCCTCGTTCAGACTCTCTAAACATGAACAATACCGAGTTAACTTTCATTGGACTCGTTAAACCAAACACTCAGACACCCTCTTTTGGGAACGAACCCCTCCTTTCTCAGGTTCATGAAATATATGAGAATGGAATTGTCTTTGGATGAGCTACAATGAGTGTTTGTTACCCTCTTTGAACTCGTAAAAATGAAAAGAGGCACTCGTCAATCATGATGGGGAAATTAAGGGAAGGGAATTAATTCATTTTTCAAATAAAATGGCAGTTTGTCATCACCTTTGAACATGGCACTTGTCTTCATTTCATTTAGTCAATTGGGTATTCATCTTGTCTCTGAGTTGATCCACTTTCATGAGTCATGTCACTCCTTTGATTCTTTCAAGAATGCATTGTTCATTGTCGCATTGTGCTCCACCTCGTCTAGTTAACATTGCCAAGTCTTTTGTCGTTTCGCTCGATGTTCAAAGGGAAGTTGAAAGCTTACCCCTATAATCAAAGAAACCTTTTGTGTCAGTACCTTTTCAGTCAGTCCTATGGTTACATCATTTACAACATTCCAGAACTTTGTTCTGAGTTTCGTGTCGTTGATGTGGGATTCATCATGGCCCTCCTTCGACGAGACTATTCTTGTCGACATTAGCTCATCATCGAGGAATTAGTCTTAGAAACAAGTTTAGTACCTTGAGATTTGTATTCCTTAATGGAATATTCTCTTGCTCTCAACATAGGTTCACATCATTGACCTTTGATCGATAGAATCGACTGAGTGTCCGACATCAAATCATCTATTCACACTCAGGAGATTGTACTGCGATACCTTGGGAATCATTGACATCAATGGTGATTTCCCTCGCAGTTGTTAAGGGTTCACATCATCGACCGGTAATCAAGTGGTTTCTACCATGTTCGACTTCAAATCATCGTAATCACATGGATAGAATCATACTTTGTGGAAGATGAGACGAAGACTGTGGTTATCTGTTAAAATTACTCATATCTTTCCCCCAGGTTGCGATGGAGTATATTGTATGATTCCCAGCATGGATCCACATTTTTATGGTCATGGTTGTGCTCGAATTTGTGTTCATTTGACATAGATCTATGGTGTATGTCTGGTGGCTATGTCCTAAGTTTGATTCCTTTATCACATGGATCTACACTGTATTTTAGTAGCCATGTTTATTAATCTCTCTCATCGATATTCCTTGTATTGGTGTGCAGCCATGATGAGGACACATTTGATCATGAGTCAAAAAGTATTGATGTATTACAGATTCTTGGTTGATGATGATCTCTGATCAAGATAATTCTTTCCTTGAAGTGATAAATTGCTATTTCAAATCTCTCTCCTATAGTATCTCTCTAGCCTCATGCTTTGGGGGGAATTCTGTTACACATAAATCTCATCATCATCATGTGATGAGGTCCCAAACATTAGTATTTTCCCTAAATCCCAAGTTGTGAAGTGAAAATACTAGCCCAGACTTAATCTTGCATATGAAAATCCAGCATCGCTTCTGCCCTTAAGTCAAGGGGCGTTACCTTCTCTAGTAACTCCTACAGTCTCTTGACAGTAGGCAGTGCCACTGAATTTACATCTTGTTCAAGGCACGGTTCTTCCCTGTCAGCACTCTGTCATAGTGGAGGAGAAGTGGTGCCTTTGGTAAAAAGTGAAAAAGAGAGGTTTCCACAAAGCTTCTCGAAGGAAGACTTCATGACACCCTTATCCCTACACCTAAGGACCACTTGGACTCGATATCCATCCTTTTGAGATCTCCTATACACCTCACCCGCCATTTACTCAACCATCCCTATCCTTCCAAGGCCTATAAAAGCATGTTCATACCCCATGGTCGAGGGAGAGAAAAGTTATGTTGTTGCATTGATATTCTGGCCAAATCAGTAGGGTGAGCATAGAAGGAGCAAGTTGGAGATTTTGGGGAAAAGGAATTGGCATGTGAAGGAGCATATCAACACTAAGGTGAAGCATGTAAAATTCTTCTTCATCTTTAATGCAAAGTTGGTTCCTTTCCCATAAAATATGTTATGTTATAATCATGTATTTTATTGTTGGATTCCTTAGTCGATGACATAGAATTGTGGATTATATTTGGGTGCTTTTTTATCTTGTTTGCTTGTTTCATGTGATTGTGTAGGTACGACCATGAATATACATCACCATAGGAAACAACTACACCACTCCATCAAAGGGACTCATTCCAGATCTCCACAACTTCTAGCGGAAGTCTTCCAACTCTGTTGTAACTCATTTGTTCTAGATTTGAACCATTCAGACTAGAGGAACAACTCTTCTTTGTAAGAGGTGCATTTTTCCTAGCAACATAGTGATTTGAATCCCATGACTTGGATTGACTCTAGAGATCACTAATTGTGGGAAAATCACCACTAGAGACTCACTAGTGCAACTCCAGATAGCTGAATCAATTCACAATCAGTTAACTGACAAAGGTAGGTGAGAAAAGGTGCAAAAATCCCTTAAATCATGCGAATGTGGTGCTAGGATAATTGAAGATGAACTAACTGATTCCCATAGAAGCATAACTCAACACAGAATAGGGTGAGCTGATGGTGGGACTCCCATGACTCAATGTGGGTTCCTAAATTATAGGGATTGGTCTCCGGAGCTCCCAAACTCATGCAAACTAGTGCATCAGGTGGTAGGTGGGCCCCATATGACTTCCCCATGGCCCCAATGAAGTGGAAACATACTCCTAAGCTATTAAATGACATTTAGAATATGGTGGTAAAGGGAGGATTATAATTAATCCTAACACCCCCCTTAATCCAAACTTGGACAACCTGGGCCCTCGCAACTAAGACCAAAGGTCACCCATATAATCTAATGCAAAAAGTAACAGCTCAATAAGCTGAGGAAATGGAGAAAAACTCATGGGAGTTCCCCCCCCCCTTTAAAAATGAACAATAGGGAATCGAATGAAGCTTTCACAGTAAGAGACAATTTTCTCCCGAGTAAAAAATTATGCAGTGTGAACATTTGTAGAGTAGTAATGCATTATGATGTTCCTTGTGTGCACTAGTCCCATAGTACATTACATGTGAACCTATCCACCTTCTTCCAATATGATGCCATATAGGAGAAGAAATGTTACTGCTTTTGCAACCAAACTTGCATCTTTCGAACCTCTATGACAATATGGAAGAGTTTATCTTGGTATGTCATGCCTTGGGGGCTTGATTGAGCCCATACAATGGATTACTCTTCTTGAATGTTAAGAGAGAATCATCAATGTACCCCTTATACTTTTCCATGTATATTTCTTCTTCCAATTTACCATGTCAAAATTTACTTTTGTCTCTTCTTCCTGAAGGAAGAGAGACATGATCCAATGCGTCATTGTTCTTCAGTGACTCATATTCCTTATCCATGGATGTCTATTTTGGTGAATCAAGGAAATCCACTTTGGAGAACTGTTTATTGGACCTCACCATCATGTAGCATCTCTCTGGGAGTTTATAAAATCTCTCCGAGAGAAGTGGATTTGCATGACATAACACAAGATTCTCATCTTGAAACTGAAATTTGGTTCTCCTTGTGTTAGATGAATATTCAACCATTTTCCCAACATACTCAATAATTTTTTTAGCCCATTTAGGCCTAGGATTGGGAGTAGGGATTGGATCTGGATCTGTTTGAAATTCATCTTCAATACGAAGATCTAATTCAATTTGGTCCTCTTCTTCATATTCTGAATCTAAAACATCGATAGAAACATAATCATATGCAAATGGTTTAGGTATAATGAATTTACCTTCCCTTTTAAATGGTTGCGGATATTGCATTGGATCTGAGTATGAAAAAAATGTGAGAACTCATATGCCTTAGAGGCATGATTTGCAACACCTTTCACTATCAGCTTCCCAGTAGATATATTTGAGATCTCCACTGGGTTAGGCTCAAATACAACTCGCTTTGGTGAGCCTGTATGAGTCATCTGATATACATACAATAGATTTATAGCTAAAGAGGGAACATATAAGACATTTTTGAACATTCCATGTAACATTCCCTTCATCTTGGATCTGAGTGTCATCTCCCATGTGAATACTTGGAACATCAATAAGATTTAATGAAGAGAGAA
The DNA here is from genome assembly GCA_001517045.1 of Pseudotsuga menziesii. Lineage (NCBI taxonomy): Eukaryota > Viridiplantae > Streptophyta > Pinopsida > Pinales > Pinaceae > Pseudotsuga > Pseudotsuga menziesii. Next base: position 320,262 of record LPNX010809456.1, on the reverse strand, counting down.
ATTTTTTGGAGGAAACCATGTGGTTGGAGGCTCCTGAATCAATGATGAAGGCTTGAGATTTTGAAAATATAGCCTTCAGTGCATGGAACCTCTCATGATCTTTAGGCTTGTCTCCAGAATCATCCTTCCATGCACCTTCAGGGACAGAAATATTATGGTGTTCAAGAAGGCTTGACATCTGATCTATGGTTTTCTTCATACAACCTTTTTGTATATGGTTTCCTTTATTACATTAGGAGCTCTTGCATTTATCAAACCTCTAATGTTTATCCTTCTTATATCCTTAGTATCCATCTGATGGATCAAAGTCCTCCTTTAGTTCAAGCTCAAGGTTCCTTTTATCCTTTCCTTTATATTTTGTTGTGCATTATTGGTCTCCGCAACCAAGAGAGATTGATTTTTGGAGTCTTTGAACTGTTTTAAAATTTTGACTTGATAGATTCTTACTCAAACTTATTTATAAGGTGCATAATCTCTTCTTCAAGCCTTTCATATTCTTGTATTCTTTTTTTGAGCTGAAAATCTAGGTCCTCTTTAATCTTCTTGGCCTCTTGAAGTTGGGTCTTCAAGTCACTAATGATTTGGTTTGATTATTAGTTCTTTTTCCTTGATTTTTCAAGTTCTTCAATAGCACCAATGAGTTCGACTTTTAGGTCTAATTCTCCTTCCTCATTTGATTCACCATCTTGAGCTTGAGTTTCTATTCCCATGAATAGAATTTATTCATCTTCACTTATCTCTTCGTCTTCACTGTCTTCCTTGGAATATAAGTTTTTCTTGTTTTTCTTAAATTTCTTCTTGTGCATGATATTAATATTTTGATCTTTGGATTCTTGGGAATACACTATGGATTTTATGATAATCCAAACAAAATATCCCACCAGAGGTCATCCAACAATTATAGGAAGAGCATGGCTTTCTATGTCCAATTCTTTCATAGGATGTAGAAAAGGATAAATTACAATATCAAATGGAGCGTCCAGACAAAAATTGATACTTTACCCACCATCTCTGAGCATCATTGAGAATCCTTCATGGGAAGAAAATATTGGGTGTATAGAGGACCTGTATGGAGATGAAGACATTACTAGGCCCTTGTTGACTATGGATCAATTTAGAGGAGTGGAGGAACAGACTGAGGATAATTCCTTGACATAGTTCCTCTTTGATACTAGTTGCATTGATTACCCTATATATTTTCAAGAGTTCTCCCATACCTTTAGTGAGGAGTTTCAAGAACATTATAACCCTATAACTCCTCCCTTGTCTGGCATTTTCTCCATTGATGAAATTCTAGGGTCACACATCATTCCTATTGAGATTAATCTAGAGAAATTTATGTATATTAATGCTGGTCTGGAGCAAGACCAACAAAAGCAGTTAATGAGTGTACTAAAGGCACAATCTAGTGCATTTGATTGGGAATACAAGGATATGAAGGGTATTCACCCTAATACTTTCATCCATCATATATACACTCAAGAAAATATGAGACCTCTCAAACAACCTCAACGAAGGGTGAATCCTGATCTTAAGGACATTGTTAAAGAAGAACTACAGAAATTACTTTCAGCTGAATTTATTTACCCAAATTATGAAAGTAAGTGGGTCTCTCCACTTGTGATTGTTCCAAAGAAAAATGGAAAGTGGAGGATATGTGTTGATTTCCATGAATTAAACAAAGCAACATTGAAGGATTATTTCCCATTACCTTTTATAGATTAATATTTGGATAGGTTATCTGGAAAACAATATTTTTCTTTTCTTGACGGGTTTAGTGGATATAACCAAATTTGAATTGCACCAGAATACCAAGAAAATAACACCTTTACCTTCCCATGGGGCACATATGCTTATAGAGTCCTACCTTTCGGTTTATGTAATTCCCTTGCCACATTTCAAAGAGTTGTCCTAGGAATTTTTTCTAACCTAATCCATGACTGTGTAGAAGTATATATGGACGAATTCACAGTCTATGGCAATAATTTTGAAGAAGCTTTGCACAACTTGGAGAAAATTTTAAAACAATGTCAAGAATCCGTTCTTGCTCTCAGTCATGAAAAATGTAATATTCTCTTAACTAAGGGTATTGTCCTTGGTCATCATATCTTTGCAACAGGAATTAAATTTGACTCAGCTAAGGTTGAAGTAATTTTCTCAAATATCAATTCCACAATTGCAAAAAGAAGTACCAAGTTTTCTAGGCCATGTAGGCTACAATAGACGGTTTATCAAAAATTTCACTAAAATATCTACAGCATTGTTCAAACTGCTTGCCAAAGATGCTTTGGTTTCCTGGGATTCAGATTTCCAGACCAATTTTAATATCTTAAAACAAAAATTATCAACAACTCCTATATTAAGAGGACCAAATTCGTCCCTTCCCTTTCACATTCACATTGATGCTTCTAATATAGCTTTAGGGGTTGTGCTTGGAAAAAGAGAAAACCAGAGTTCTTATGTTATTTATTTCATCAGTAAGAACCTTACACCTACAGAAATGAACTACACCCTTACTGAAAAGGATTTTTTAGTCGTATTACATGCTTAACAAATTTAGAAACTATATCACTAGTTATGAAACTTTTGTCCATATTGATCATTCAACGATTCAATTTTTGATGAATAAACCTATCACTAACAAGAGAATTACTAGGTGGCTACTTCTACTATAGGAATTTAATATTACCATTCTAGATAGACCTAGTAAATAAAATTTAGTTGTTGGTTTTCTTTCTAGAATTAATAATGATAATGGTAATCATAATACTACTCTTGTGGATGATAATTTCCCTGATGAATCTTTGTTTTCTATGTCACTAATGCACCATTGTTTGTAGATATAGCGAATTATTTATCCTCGGGGAAATTGCCACATAATATGTTAGCACGAGAAAAGCAAAAGGTTATTCAGTTGAGTGCCAACTACTCCTGGATTGGGGGAGATCTGTTTCGTACATATCATGATTTGACATTAGAAGATGTGTGTGGGAAGATGAGTCCATCATGGAGATTATGAATACAGATGAACCCATATGGGAAGATCACCATCACGGATCTTATTTTCTACCTAATGCTAGTTCAGTATATTTTGAACTTGTATCTCTTATCGGTGCTAATATTGTCACCAATCCGCAAACGCCTGTATTGTTGCAAGACACAGATTCTGAAGGAAATATTTGCAACATCACTAAGAAAACCTCAATTGACATATCAGTCAAGCCTGGAACTATTGAGCACGTTCATGTAGGCAATAACTGCTTGATAGAGGAAACTAAAAGTTATAGAACTCTTTTCAAAGAATTCCGTGATATTTTTTCCTGGATGTATGAGGAGATGCCTGGGATCGATCCATCACTTGTTGTACATGAGATTAGAACCTATCCCACGACAAAAATATCCGACAAAAATTACATCAAGTCCATCCTAAAAAGGCTGCGACTATTAAATCCGAAGTGGAAAAACTTCTGAAGGCGGGGTTTATTAATCCCGTACCCCTGACGGAATGGGTATCTAACATTGTCCCTGTGGCTAAGAAGCAGGGCACTATTATATTCTGTATTGATTTTTGAGATTTCAATAAGGCTTGTCCTAAGGACAATTTCCCTACTCCACACACCGATCAGATCATCGATAACTATGTTGGGAGCGTCATCTTTTCTTTCATGGATGGATATTCTAGCTACAATCAGATAGAGATTCTTCCCACCGATCAACATAAAATGACATTCATTTTCCCATGGGGAACCTTCACGTATCGAAAGTTACCTTTTGTCCTAAAGAACTCCAGAGCTACATTCCAGTGAGCCATGTCCTATGCCTTTCACGATATCAAGCACATCGTGGAGTTGTACCTTGACGATCTACCTGCTCATTCATAACAACGGGAAGACCATCTAGGGAACCTTAGAGACATTTTCCTTTGTGTTTTCATTATAATATTCGACTTAATCCACACAAATGTGTCTTTTGTGTTGAGACTGGACGTCTTCTTGGATTTCTGGTTTCCAAAGATGGCATTCAGATTGAACCATTGAAAATTACTGCTATCCTAGCCTTACCCGCCTCGAAAAACATTACCAAGCTCCAAAGTTTGCAAGGGAAGGAAAAATTTATTTGTCGTTTCGCATGAAACTTCATAGAGAAAATGCACGGTTATATGCGTCTCTTGAATAAGGACCCTATATTCTTCTGGGATGACCAAGCCCAACGAGATTTTGATAATTTGAAGCATGATCTGACCCATTCACCTATGATACACCCCCAGATTATTCAAAAGACTTTATGTTGTATGTTGCCGCCTCCCCTACTACCATTGCAATGGTTCTAGCACAGGATAATCCCAACAGGAAAGAAAACATGATATATTACCTGAGTAAGAGTCTCATTGACTATGAAACCCGTTACTTGCATGTGGATAAGTTAGATATGGCTACAGTCATTGCTGTGCAAAAGTTTCATCATTACATTCTACTTCGTACCACAACTGTACTCGCAGATTAAAACCCTATGTACTACATTCTGACTCGTTAGGTACTAGGGGGAAAATATTCTCGTTGGATTGCTATCTTACAGGAATTTGATCTTGAGTTTGCTAAGGCTACTTCGAAGAAATCCTTGGTTTTCCTAAAGTTGATGTGTGACCTTCCCTATGCTTTGACGGAAATTGAGCCCAATGATTCATTCCTGGATGAATTTTTGTTCTTGATAAGCACAACTGATCCATGGTATGGAGATTTGATCATTTATCTCCACACTTAGATATTTCAGCCCAACATATCCCTTAACGATCATCATCATATCCGTCACCAAGAAAAGTACTATCTCATTTTGAATGATACATTGTACCGACGTGGTAACGATTCCATCCTTCGACGGTGCCTTACACATGAAGAGGCTGAATAGGTTTTGAATGACTGCCATTCTGGAGCATGTGGGGGTCATATTTCTGGGATGGCTACAACCCAGAAAATCCTTCGTGCTAGGTATTTCTAGCCTTCGATCTTTAAATATTGTCATGAAGAGGTTAAGAAATCCCATCCTGTCTACACTTTTATCTGAAAAAGTGCACTCACCTTGCTCCTTTATACCCTATCATTGTAGTTGGCCCTTTTTCCAAGTGGGGTATTGATTTTATGCATTGTAAGCCTACCTCAGTCAGGGGGCATGGGTACATCATTGTAGCCGTCGATTACTTCACAAAATGGGCTGAGGCAATTCCTACATATGCAGAGGATGGTAATATTTTTGCCCTCTTTTTATCTAGCCATGTGATAGCTAGGTTTGGAGTCCCGCAAGCTATATCCATTGACCACGGATCTCATTTCTGGAATCAGATGATGGCTGAGTTGAGTGCTAAGCTGGGTTTTTGCCATGAAAACTCAACTCTGTATTACCCGCAGGCTAATGGATGGTTGGAGATCACAAATACAACTGGAACTTGACTCTCTTTTCCACACTTTGGGCTTATAGGACTTCAGTTAAAACAACAACTGGTTTCACACCCTTTCAGTTGGTCTATGGATTAGAACCTATCCTCCCTATCGAATGTCAAATTCCGTCACTTAAACTTGTAGTAGAAATTCTCCCAAATACTTTCGCCAAGGAAGAGAGATTTCTGTACTTGACCGACCTTGATGAAAGTAAAAGAGATGTTGCCTTGGCTAATGGGGCACACAAAAAATGTGTCAAGGAACAGTATGAAAAGTCTATTCAATCTCGTGTCTTCAATGAAGGTGACCTAGTCCCAACTTATGATCAGAGACATGATAAACTAGGGAAGGGAAAGTTTGAATCCATGTGGTACGGTCCCTTTGTCGTTAGTAAGGTCTTAGAGAAAGGGGCTTATGAGCTTGTAGACTATGACAGGATACCCTTTGGGAAACCTCGCAATGGGTTGTACCCAAAGAGGTACTATACTTAATAAATTTATGTATGGTACCTTGTATATATGTATATTTTATTTTTAGTGTGTTTTCCATTTTCAATATGATTTTGAGTTTGATTTCCATATTGTTTATACCATGTTTTGGTTATCCATATTGGATGGATTTCTGTGGTTTCATTGATGGTGCATGTCGTCATACCTTGAACCTTGCTTCAGCTTCTTGGGTGTTGTATTCCCAAGCACATGATTTATTTAGTTCAGGAGTGGTTTGTATTGGTCTAGCTACCAACAACATCGTCGAGTATTAGGCAGTGATAGGTTTACTCACCAAGGCTTCATCTCAGGACATTCGTGATTTGGTAGTGTTTAGGCCTAGAAAATCACAGGTGACAACAGTAAGGGATTCTCCCCAATAAACATTCCCAACTAGCCTGTTACTATTTGGTATGGGGAATCTGTCTGGTTTGTGGTCCGACTACCATAGGTTAAGTATCTAAAATAAAGGGTTTTACCGGTTATGGCCTGGTCCACTGTGTATATTTTAGTTTTTTAGTATGTTATACAAGTGCCTATCCAAGAATGTAGATTGATAGAGAATACGAGGAGCGGTCACAATGTGATGTGCAGGTTCTTACCTCTCGTCTGAACTCTCTCGCATATAAATCACACACAGCAAGAAAACTAAAACTAACTTAACTAAACTGTCCCTAGGGAGCGAGATTATCATTTAATGAGTAATGTATTACTGTTCATGCATTAAGAAAAATCATAGGTAGCTGTTCTTTATTTCAAAACACATAAACATGAATAGATAGATGAACAACAAGATAGCTCATTGTTTATGAAAAGCATTCATTACTCATAGTGGAAATTCCATAAAATAAACTAGAGAGCATTCATACAAGAACATAGGTTCAACAAGTTAGAACGATCTCACAATTAATGGACAAAACCTAAAAATGAAATAGTTCCCCTTCAACAACATCCATTGCACAACACTTGAACATTCCACCAAATCTTTCTCCAACAGGAAAAATTGTAATTATCTATTGCAAAAGGAAATAGTTCTTCTTACAACATGTTCTCACAAGTCTAACTGGGAAAAAGTGCATTCTTCTATCTAAATCTCCTATACTTATACTACAATCCAAACTCTTGGACTGCCCCTCAGTGACCTTTGGGCTCCCCCAACCATTTAATCTCACAATTTTGTCTTTTGTAATTGCTCATGATTCATACAAACGTTACATTTCAAACTAAGATTTAAAAGCACTTTTATAAAAAGGAACAGCTTGGTAACTGATGAAATATTCCCCAAGCTTGGGCCTTTGCTGCTATCGATCTATCTGAGATCTCAAATCTTTAATTTCTTCTTTTATGTTTCTTCATTTTCTTTCTCTTCCTTCCCCGCTGCCTCATTTTTTCCGCTTAGTCTTCTAGACATATCTTCTCTGCAGTAGCCATCACCTTGTCATGAACAACCAGTTCTTAGATCACTTAGCTTTTGACAAATTAACTCAAACTAAATTAATACATGCATTCTATAAAATGAGCTTTAAACAATATTAATGCATGAAAAGAAAAATGATAAGGCAAAGAAAATCCTGCATGCTGGGTCTGGAAAACTTCTAAGCCAGTTGTCCCACTAAAACCATAGTCCTAACAGAACAGATTCTTCATCTAAAACCAAACTGCAATTGAACTAACTAGAAACCATATGAAAGAAGCATGAATCTAGACAATGCAACCGCCACCTCTCAAACACCAAACGCCCAACTGCACTCTTCACTTTAGAAAAAACCTCGACTCAACCAACACCCATGGGAAAACTCCGCCATCCCATAAAATAGAGTAAAAGCACAATAGCCGGCGACAAAACCCTACCGACAGTCGGAAGCAAAAACACTAAGCATCAGATGATCAAGTCATTGAGAATTCAAAACAATGGGTAACATACAGAGTATGGGTTCTGTGGCCAAATAAAACGCCGACGAAATAAACATTAGAGACTGCAGCATCGGACATCAGAATGACTATAGCATCGGATGGTTAGTTCAAAGAGGAGTCGTACAGTGGAATTCACATGGAGCAAAATTTCTGTAGACCAGTAAACATCGAAGAAAAATAGAACAAACCATCGGTGAAAATCAAGTGAAACATCGGCGAAAATCAATCAAACCATCGACGAACGGAAAAACTACATGTCGGATGGTTAGTCCGCTCCAGAGCTGCAATGGAGGGATTCAAATAAACTACAAACTCCACGGAAACCAAAAACATCGATGATCAGAACACCCGAAGACTAATCCCCTGATCAAATGTCTAACACAGTTCCGATAGTGAAACAAGCAAAATCAAAGACCTCGTGGGATTGGCAAAGATAAAGGATTCCATTGGAGTGCTTGCAATCTACCATCCAAAACGACGGCCACACAAAGGAGTTATGCTTTGATGGTGATGAGACGAAAAGCGTAGATATGAATATAAAATGAAAAATTCATCAGCGAAAACAAGGCTTTGGATCGATCCATTTGTTAAGTAAGCTTCCGCAACGATGACTGTGTAGATGACTACGGCCCCAATTCACAGTTCGATAAGCTTCCGACAGTGAAAATAAAATCATCCATAAGTCAAAACATCAGCAGACAAAGATAGTCATTCAATAATTTACATCAATTTAACCTCAAAGATCGAAATCTGTAGCAGAGGACAACAAAGTTCATCCATCAAAAGAAAATCCAGGCAAGATAAAATTAAAAGGAGGGTCCAAAATTTTTGGAAATTTGGGAAAATGTTGCAGCTGCAACAATTGGAGACTACCTGGTGAACTGAGATCTCTAGACAATTTCTTCCTTAAGTAATAGACTGTTTAACAATAAAACCAACATGTTGAATTCTTCTAGATGTATGGATATCCCGAATGGAAAATGTATGTACTTTTAATAATTGATGATAGTCCAGTTAAGAAAATGGAAACCAGGATTTCAAAGTCAAGATAACTCTTTTGGGGCCAGGAATATGAGTTTCATTTATTACCTCTGTCTTCAGGTAGCTTCTAGCTTGGGCACCACAGGATTGTAACATATGGTAAACAGAAATATTCATTTGTTCCTCATTCCCATGCCATTTTGCATCTTTTGTGCTTTTGGACTTTTTTGTCCTTTTGAGTCCTCCTCATGCCTTTCTTTCTGAATTTTTTATTTAGGCTCCTCTATCCATAGTGTCCTTTTGTTTGAGATATGTATTTAATTTTCAGCTCAAGGATGGAGAAGAACTTTTGGCAATCCTGTACTCATATGATTCAGTACTTTGTTTTGATACATATTTCTTTCTTAGGAGTTTTGACTCTTATTAGTCTTTTGGATTTCAATTCTTGGCATGGGATCGTTTATATATAATATACAATTTACCCTGCTTCCTTTCCGTGGGTCTTTTGCTGTCACCCCCTAGGACATTTTAATTGTGAGATGGATGGAGCCTTGAAATAGTATTCCAGACTTTTTGATCCTGAGTTATTTTACAAGGATTAAGTAGGACTTCAATGTGTTCATAGCCATTTAGAAAAACTATTTAAACTAGAAGAAATTCTTTCAGATAAAACAATAGTACACAGTCTTATAATCAAGGATTTTAATTAATCCAGAATTCTAATGCTCTCCATGCAACCAAAATCTTACTTCTTTTTATTGAAATCAAATAAAATTTAACTAAAAGCAAACTGAAATAAAGTAAACCAAAAATAAACAACCAAATCAATTTATTTATGTACAAGATAATCAAGAAAAATAAAAATTTGAGAACTAAACCACTAACTGGTCAGTCCTCTGCCCACCCCTATAAACTTGGCAACTTGTAAGATAAGGGGCTAGGCTTGACCACAAAATGTGAAAGACCTAACCATGATCTAATTCTATTTTTCTTGAAACAAAAACTACATCTACTATTTTACAATCAATCTCATCAGCTTGTGAACATTAAAGGAGATCAGACAGGGTGTCTGATATGTTGCTAGCTTCTTCTGATGCAAAGTTTCCTGGTTCAAGTTCAATTAGATAATTTCCCAATACAGAATTCACTGATTCATTTTTCTCTTCCAATTGCGTGACATTGTGTTTCATGTACGGTTCTCTTAATATTTTAATTTGATTTGGGCTTCCCTTCTGAGGCAACCACAAATGTGACCGATCTGAAGCAAAGTACTTGTTTAGTCTTGCTGACCAGTATCGATTCAAAATAAGTCTATAAACATCAGGTATGTTTGCTACCACAATATCAATGTACTGACAGATCTTTTTATTTACATATAATCGAATCAGGACATCCTCCATTTCCCGGACTACTTTCACATTGGTCCTGTTTAATTGAGTAACCTCCCAGGTAGTAGGTTTAGGCTGTCCATTAATCTTTTTGCATAATGCAAGTGGTACAACATTTACTGATGATCCTGAGTCTACCAAAAAATTGTGCACATTATGGTTTAAAATCTCCAAAGTCAGGAGGAATGGTGGGGTTTTAAACCTAGTCTTACCTTCCACACTTGCTTCAACAATCTCTTCTACAGGTTGGTTGTTGGTGGGAAGTTCTTCCTCTAGTACTTCAGGTGCTTTGAGATTTTCCTTGAAATTACCTGCTTTGTCTTCAATAGGCTTAGCAGGCATGTTGACTTGTTTCGGATCTTGACTGCTAATAGTAAGTTCTGGAATTTTATCATCTGTGTTGTTCTTCTGTAGTTTCTTTACATTCTATTGCAATTTCTTGGTCTTTGGGAGTATTGAATTGTATTTATTCACCAAATCCTGGCTTCTTGTTGTCACAGTTGTTTCCGATATCTCCTCATGTTTAAGAGTACCTTCTTCTGTATCAAAAAGAGAGACACAATCCCATAATACCAAAGCATCATTCTCTTGTTTTTCTATGGATTTACCACCCTTTTCTTCTTCATCATTAGCCCCTGTTAATTTGGAATCTAGCAGCTGATTCATCACTAATGTCATTGAATTTATCCATTGAGGACAATTTTTTTCAGAATGGGGCTTCTGGTGGAAAGTGAAAAAGTTATCCATACCTACCTCCATTAAGTTTAGACTGATTGCCATCCTCTTTTCTCTTGTAGTAAGGCTTATATGCTTTCTAAGCTTCCTTTTCCTTTTCCAAATCTATTATTCTGTTAGAAAGTTTTTGCATCATCTTTAACATTCCTTCAAAATCATGTGATTGCTCCTCTTTAGGCTTAGATAGTAATAAGGCTTTCTTCCCAAATGTTTTCTCTCCTAACTGCTCAGGATAATCTTCTATGCTTTCTTTTTCAGCTTCTACTCTCTCAGCCTCTTCATAAGTCTCTGATAACGTAGGTTTAACTTGAGCCTTTGCAAACATGGCCAAGTCAGGCCCCAAAGCTGAAGTATAATACTCAATTAGAAATTTATCAGAGGGCTTATTAGCTGCAGAGAAATTCTTAAGATAAGTAGCAAACCTTTGGGTAAAACTATGCACCTTTTCTTTTCTTTCTTTCTTTAAAGCACACAGTCCTTTCATGAGAGCTGCATGAGTCTTCTGGGCTGCATATTTGCTTCTGAATATCCTTTCAAAAGTATCCCAGTCTAGGACTGAGTTTGTAGGCAGACCAAAATACCATGAGGTTGCTTCTCCTTTAAGGGTATGAGGAAAAAGTCTACAGACTACATCTTCGTGTTCTCCAGCCTTTAGTCCTTCTATGGCCAAGTAGAAACTTTGCAAGTGATCATCTACTAAAATCTTTTCACTTGGGTCAAATTTGGGCAGCATTTTCTCAAAATCCTGAGGTAAGTCATGCAAAGGAGGTGTTAGGTTTAAATTTGATCTGGCTTTCCAAGCAGGTGGTGGATTTGGTGGGTTAGGTGGCTGATTAGCGTTTACGCCTACCATGAGTTTGGGTGGAGAGTGAGGTGGTGAATGAACGGGAGTATGAATAGGTGGAAAACAAGGTGTGTTTGGGCCCACTTGATTCAAAGGCTGAACAACTTCCTGCAAGGCTGTTTATACCAATTCTTCCAAATCTCCAACCAAAACTGAGTCTTCCAATACAGGACAGTCTTTTTTCTTATACCCCTTCTGGGTAAATCAGGGATAATTGGTAATCCTCCAATACTTTTCACATATTCCCTAGTATTTCTTCTCAGATCATTAACTACTTAGTTGTTTACAGAATACAAATGTTCTTTACCTTTCTCTTCAGGAATCGGATTGGGAAATGAACTGCTTTCAAAATGATCACTGGTGGAGTAATTTCGAGAAAATGGGTTTCCTCGGCCAGCCATGCACTGGTAGCCCTCCTTCTAGTGCAAAAAACTGTTGAGGCCTGGAAAATTGTAGGCGACAACAGTAAGGGATTCTCCCCAGTAAACGTTCCCAGCTATCCCATTACTGTTTGGTATGGGGAATCCGTCTGGTTTGCGGTCCAGCTACCGTAGGTCAAGTAACAAAAATAAAGAGTTTTACCGCTTACGACCCGGTCCACCGTGTATATTTTAGTTTTTTAGTTTTTAGTATGATATGCAAGTTCCTATCTAAGAATGTAGATTGATAGAGAATACGAGGAGCGGTCACAATGTGATGTGTAGGTTCTTACCTCTTGTCTTAACTCTCTCGCATCTAAATCACACACAGCAAGAAAACTAAAACTAACTTAACTAAATTGTCCCTAGGGAGCGAGATTATCATTTAATGAGTAATGTATTACTGTTCATGCATTAAGAAAAATCATAGGTAGCTGTTCTTTATTTCAAAAAACATAAACATGAATAGATAGATGAACAACAAGATAGCTCATTGTTTATGAAAAGCATTCATTACTCATAGCGGAAATTCCATAAAATAAACTAGAGAGCATTCATACAAGAACATAGGTTCAACAAGTTAGAATGATCTCATAGTTAATGGACAAAAGCTGAAAATGAAATAGTTCCCCTTCAACAACATCCATTGCACAGCACTTGAACATTCCACCAAATCTTTCTCCAACAGGAAAAATTGTAATTATCTATTGCAAAAGGAAATAGTTCTTCTTACAACATGTTCTCACAAGTCTAACTGGGAAAAAGTGCATTCTTCTAACTAACTCTCCTATACTTATACTACAAGCCAAACTCTTGGACTGCCCCTCGGTGACCTTTGGGCTCCCCCAACCGTTTAATCTCACAATTCTATCTTTTGTGAGCGCTCATGATTCATACAAAAGTTACATTTCAAACTAAGATTAAAAGGGACTAGCTTGGTAACTGAAGAAATCTTCCCCAAGCCTGGGCCTTTGCTGCTATCGATCTGTCTGAGATCTCAAACCTTCAATTTCTTCTTCTTTGTTTCTTCATTTTTTTTCTCTTCCTTCCCCGCTGCCTCATTTTTTTTACTTAGTCTTCTAGACATATCTTCTTTGCAGCAGCCATCACCCTGTTATGAACAACCAGTTCTTAGATCACTTAGCTTTTGACAAATTAACTCAAACTGAATTAATACATGAATTCTGTAAAATGATCTATAAACACTATTAATGCATGAAAAGAAAAATGATAAGGCAAAGAAAATCCTGCACACTAGGTCCAAAAAACTTCTAAGCTTGCTGTCCCACTAAAACCACAATCCCAACAGAATAGATTCTTCGTCTAAAACCAAACTGCAACTGAACTAACTAGAAACCCTGTGAAAGAATCATGAATCTAAATAATGCAATCGCCACCTCTCAAACGCCAAACCCCCAACTGCACTTTTCACTTCAAAAAAGACCTCGACTCAACCAGCACCCATGGGAAAACTTCACCATCCCATAAAATAGAGTAATAGCACAACAAATAGCGGGAAAAACCTACCGACGGTCGGAAGAAAAAACACTAAGCATCGGATGATTAGTTCACTGAGTATGGGTTCTGCGGCTAAATAAAATGCTGGTAACATTAGAGACTGCAGTATCAAAAATCGCAACAACTATAGCATCGGATGGTTAGTTGAAAGAGGAGCTGTAACGGTGGAATTCACATGGACCAAAAGTTCCGTAGACCAGTAAACATCGGAGAAAAACATAACAAACCGTTAGCGAAAATCAAGCGAAACATTTTCGAAAATCAATCAAACCATCGACGAAAATCAATCAAACCATTGACGAACAGAAAAACTACATGTCGGATGGTTAGTCTGCTCTGGAGCCGCAATGGAAAGATTCAAATAAACTACAAACTCTGCGGCAACCAAAAAAATCGGTGATATGAACACCCAAATACTAATCCCCCAATCAAATTTCTAACACAGTTCCAATAGCGAAATGAGCAAAATCAAAGAACCCGCGAGATCGGCAAAGATAAAGGCTTCCGTTGGAGTGCTTGCAATCTGCCATCCGAAACGGTGGCCACACAAAGGACTTATGCTCCGATGGTGATGAGACAAAAAATGCCTATATGAATATAAAATGAAAAACGAATCGGAAAAAACAAGGCTTTGGATCGGGCCATTTGTTAAGTAAGCTTCCACAAAGGCGGCTGCGTAGATGACTACGGCCCCGATTCACAATTCGATAAGCTTCTGACAGCGAAAAGAAAATCATCCATAAGTCAAAACATCAGCATAAAAATATAGTCATTCAACAATTTACATCAATTTAACCTCAAAGATCGAAATCTGTAGCAGAGGACAACAAAGTTCATCCATCAAAAACAAATCCAGGCAAGATAAAATTAAAAGGAGGGTCCAAAATTTATAGAAATTTGGGAAATGTTGCAGCTACAACATGTAGTATTTATGGACTCTCAGCTAGTGGTTTGTCATCTAAATCACGTTTACACCATCAGGAACCCTACACTTCTCTGCCTCTTTTGGAGAGTGTGTTTGTTATAAAGGTATTTCGATTCCATCACTTACAGGAATATCCCTAGGTCTGATAACACGATTGTTGATTCATTAAAAAATTACATTCTATACTGGTATATTTTCCATTCATAATTTTTAAAAATAAAACATGATCCATTGTAAAATAAAATAAACCGTAGAAGACACATAAAACTCATGTAAATATAATTTATCTTTTTGAAGCACATATAAACACCAGAACTGAGTCTGTATATATATATATAAAGTGTTTTTACAAAAAATATGGTCACGAGACCTCATCTGAAGCACTCTGGATTTCAGGCATACAAAATGATACAAAAATCGTGAAGCTAGCAAGCTTTCAGGGATACATCATGCGTACTACTCTAATGGTGCTCATGGTAGCACATAATAGCCCTTACTACCCTATGTAGCAGAGACTGAAGTGGCTTGACACTCCCGTAGTATGTCTCTGAAACCTCCTAGGGAAGTCATCTATAGCAGCATCCAAGATATCCAGAGTCAACTGATCTAGGTTCTCCTCTAGCTCGGTGAGCTCATCGTTGCCTCTATGGAAAAAGCGAGTTCCTGCTCTCCTTTCCATTAGGGAGGATCCCCCAGGCCGTGCATCACCAGCATCTTCATGCAAACATTAGGTCTTGTTATCATCCATAAAAATTATAAAACATAAAAATATAAAAACATAATCAACATATTGGGTATTGCTTCTTACCGATGTCACCCCACTAAGCACCTAGTGGTAGTGGTATATCGGGATCCCCTCGAAATTTTGTCCTTGAATAGGCATAGTCCTCAATCATGAGGATCTAATCATTCAGCTGCACAAAAGAAGGGAGCCTCAAATTTGACCTTGGCCCCGCCACCTCCAGTGCGGGCCATGATCTCCACCCATCACAACATGCAAGGGTATTTAGCTCTAAGCTCTATAAATACCAACCAGGGTCTCAAGAGAGGCACCCTATCAAAGAAGAAGCATGCTAGTATGGGCCCATACCCAAACTGTTTCAGCTCTCCTTGCCGACACTTCGACAGCTGATTCTTGAACAAAGGTAATAGTGCCTTGGCTCAGTTGAACACCATGGGTGGCATGGCCTCTAGGGAATAAAACATATGTGCTCGGTATTCTTAGTGGGGTCGTTGGCTCCCAGCCACCCTCTGCATTGTAAATAAGACGGTCCAAAGCAGTAGATCCCCCACAACCTTTATTGAGATCTTCTTACTTGACATATTCATTCTTGGATAACAATGGTGAACAATAAGTTCCTGTGTGGTTATGTCCCCACCTCGGGAGCCAGTCAGAGAGATAAGTGCTCCTCATCTAGATAGCCCAGTCAGAAAATAAATATCCTCCACCTCCACAGTAACAATATGGGGTCCCACCTCAAAGTACTGTTGTTCTGGATTCCACATCCACAGGATGTACTCCAGTAATCGTACATGTGAAAGCATGCTAGAAACGTGGAAGAATTTTAAGAGGCCATAGCCTCGTAAAGTAGCTATGGAAACCACATCTATTGCAACACAAGAATCATCATCATCATGTTGCCTCTCTTTCCAAGTCGCCATTTTTTAGCTAATGATCTGTTAAAAACAATTAATGAAGCATTTAGAAGCATATCCAACTTTTAAAAATGCTTGAAACTTTTTATTTTGACTAGGGAATCTATTTTTTTGGCACCATGTCCAACACCACATCCAACACCGCGCCTATCCCCTTAGGATAGAGCGGTGCCACCACCTGAGTAATCCTGAAAAAACACAGTTCTTATCAGGCACCGCTCTTCCGTAAAGGCCAGAAGTGGTACCTAACATGCGTTTTTTAGGATTTACCTTAAATCCCCAAAACTCAAAAAAAAATGAAAAATTGAAACCATATAAAGGAAGAGGAGGATTCTATCTCTTACCTAGATTTGATGGCTCGAGAAAACGGATGGGTGACCACTCCACAATCTCCGACGAAAATTTGCACACCAATTCTCCCAAAATGCTCTCCAAGACTTGGTAAATGGTAAATGAATTGATTTTTACTATTTAATTTGGTTTTTATAAATAATTTTTAGGGTTTTATATTAATTTTAATGTTTTTAAATCATTTTTATTAAAAATTCCCTTTATATAGTTTATAAAAGTCAATTTTAAATGTTTTTGGGAGACTAATGGCCTTTTTAAAAGTTTTGTAGGGATAAAAATGAATAGTATTGTCTATGGGGAAGTTCATTTTTGATTTTTTAGTACTTCTAAAAAATGGAAAAGGTCCTTGATCGTTCATTTCTCACTTTGATCATGCTCCCTAAATCTAGTATCAAAGTTCCGAGTCTTTTTTCGATTCTTTTCAGGCTTGTAAAATGTGAAACGATTGTCGAGCAAACTTGTTGAACTCCCTAAATGTGAAAAGGTCGTTGAGCAAACTTGTCTTCTTCACGCTCATAAAAGCACTTAAAGAGTCGTATTTCCAATGGTAGTTTATCTATTTTTCGGTTCGGATTGACTAGTTACGAGAAAGGACCATTTGGAGTCTTCTTTCATCTTCATTTAGACTCTCTAAACATGAACGATATCGAGTTAACTTTCATTGGAATCATTAAACCAAACACTAAGAGACCGTATTTTGGGAACAAACCCCTCCTTTCTCAGGTTCGTGAAATATATGAGAATGGACTTGTATTTGAACGAGCTACAACAAGTGTTTGTTACCCTCTTTGAACTTGTAAAAATGAAAAGAGGCACTCATTAATCATGATGGGGAAATTAAGGGAAGGGAATCAATTCATTTTGCAAATAAAATGGCAGTTTTTCGTCACCTTTAAACATGGTACTTCTCTACATTTCATTCAGTCAATTGGGTATTCAGCTTGTCTCCGAGTCTATCCACTTTCATGAGTCATGTCACTCCTTTGAGTCTTTCAAAGAATGCATTGTCCATTGACACATTGTCCTCCTCCTCGTCTTGTTAATGATTCTAAGTCTTTTGTCGTGTCGCCCGATGTTCAAAGGGAAGATGAAAGTTTACCCTTGTAATCAAAGAAACCTTTTGTGTCGGTACCTTTTGAGTCAGTCCTATGGTTACATCATCTACAAAATTCTAGAACTTTGTTCCGAGTTTCATGTCGTCTATGTGGGATTCATCATGGCCCTCCTTCGACGAGACTATTCCTGTCGACATCAGCTCATCATCCAGGAATTAGTCTTAGAAACAAGTTTAGTACCTTGAGATCTGTATGCCTTAATGATAGATTCTATCGCTCTCGACATAGGTTCACATCATTGACCTTTGATCGATAGAATCGATTGAGTGTTCGACATCAAATCATCTATTCACACTCAAGATATTGTACTAGGGTACCTTGGGAATCATTGACATCAATGGTGATTTCCCTCGCAATTTTTAACGATTCACATCATCGACCGGTAATCAAGTGGTTTGTACCATGTTCAACTTCAAATCATTGTAATCACATGGATAGAATCGTACTTTGTGGAAGATGAGAAGAATACCTTGGGTATCTGTTAAAATCAGTCATATCTTTCCCCCAGGTTGCGATGGAGTATATTGTATGAGTCCCAACATGGATCCAAATTTATATGGTTGTGGTTGTGCTCGAATTTGTGTTCATTTGACATAGATCTATGGTGTATGTCTGGTAGCTATGTCCTAAGTTTGAGTCCTTTATCACATAGATCTACACTGTATTTTAGTAGCCATGTTGGTTAATCTCTCCCATGGATCTTCCTTGTATTGGTCTGCAACCATCATGAGGACACATTTTATCATGATTAAAAAAGTATTGGTGTAGTGCAGATTCCTGGTTGATGATGATCTCCAATCAAGATAATTCTTGCCTCGAAGTGATAAATTGCTCTTTCAAATCTCTCTCCTATCATATCCCTCTAACCTCATGCTTTGGGGGGAATTCTGTTACACTTAAATCTTGTCATCATCATGTGATGAGGTCCCAAACATTAGTATTTTCCCTAAATCCCAAGTTGTGAATTGAAAATACTGGCCCAGACTTCAATCTTACATATGAAAATCCAGCACCGCTTTTTCCCTTAAGTTAAGGGTCGTTACCTTCTTTATCAATGCCTATAGTATATTGACATTAGGAGATTCCATTTCCTTTACCTCTTGTTCAAGTCATGGTTATTCCCTATCATTGCTCTATCATAGTGGAAGAGAAGCGGTGCCCTTCGTAAAAAGTGAAAAAGAGAGGTTTCCATGAAGCTTCTCAAAGGAAGACTTCGTGGCACCCTTATCCCTACACCTGATGACCACTTGTACTTGAGATCCATCCTTTTGGTATCTCTTATCCACCTCACCCACCATTTACTCAACCATCAAAGTGAAAAAGATAGGTTTCCATGAAGCTTCTCGAAGGAAGACTTCGTGGCACCCATATCCCTACACCTGAGGACCACTTGGACTCGAGATCCATCCTTTTGGGATATCCTATCCACCTCACCCACCATTTAATCAACCATCCCTATCCTCCTAAGTCCTATAAAAGTAGGCTCATACCCCATGGTTGAGGAAAAGAAAAGTTATGTTGTTGCATTGATATTCTGGACAAATTAGTAGGGTGAGAATAGAAGGATCAAGTTGGAGCCACTAATACATATGATCAAATTTGCGATGATTTTTCGTTGCTATTTCCACGTTTCTTTGTATCGATTGTGACAATAACAGTTTCGATGTTTCGTGGCACTTATTTCGTCTCTATAACGACGAACTTTATAAGCTGTCGATATAGAGATGAAAATTGGCCACCACGTGTCTTCTATATGGTGGCATTGAAATTGATTTTTTTAAATTCATTTTCTACATTTTGTCACTATATTGACAAACTTGTCATCCCTATAACGATGAAAGTATGGAAAAAAAGTTCTAGGAAATTTATTTTTTCCATGAAAAACCGTGGAACACTTTCGACGAACGTTTGTCTCTCTATTGACGAAGTCTAGAATTTGAACATAAATTTCTTCCATGCAAAACTGTGGAAATCCAATCTCTATCGATGAAATATGCAAGTTGAACGATAATTTTTCCATGAAACTACGTCTCTATAGCGACGGTATTCGTGGAAAGCCACCCGGGGTTTCGACGGTTTTGTAATACCTGCGACGAAAGTTCGTCGATATGGCGACGAAACATGGAGGTTTAAAAAAAATATATAAACCGTGGAAAGGCACATCCCTTTCCATGATTTTGGATCTTCAAGTGCTTGTGGTTGATGTGCAGTCTCATGGAGTTTTTGTGTCTATGGACAAGTGAATCCATAGATACACTTCAAGAATTAGCAGTCGATAAATCAATACCTTGGATAGCTTATCCCATTAAATTATTTCTGGTGGCATGATTATATGCCTAGATTAAATTTTGTAAGCACTTATTCAAAACATAGAATCTATTGTATATTGGTCTCATGTACACATTTCCATGTCGGTTTCTAATTACTTGCAAGATTTCCATACTCATTCATCACAACCAAATAGGGTCCTTATAAAATGGTCTTATTCACACCCTCTGTGCATATGAAAATTATATTGTTTCATCTGGGTCCAATGTGCATCCTATGAACTTTCAAAGTTTTTATCAGGTAGACAGAAAGGTAATAGAAAAGAATAATGACAGAAAGAAAAACCAAGCATAAAATAACTTAAATTGAAAATTACAATAAGTCTCTCTACCACCATTCAAGTGGGATATATCATAGATGTTGCAGGTATTACAATGTTATCTGTAATGGAAAGTGTTAACACCATATCTGTCCTGTAAAGGCAATAGGTTCTAGCTCTAGGTTCTATTGAGATGCATTGTTTGCAATTACAAGATCTAGTTCCAGAAGAAAATGTTAAATGGATTGATACAATCAATGGACTAGTTGATTCTACAAGGGATTTTAGTAGTGAAGAATTAGGGTTTGAGAGTTTATTAGTGTATATGTGAAAATATCCTCAAATTTGAGATTTGAATTAATAAATTAAATGCTGCTACAAACTTGCAAATGATATGTCTTTTCCAACGAGCAACCAAGATTTGTGACAGCATAATGTTTTAACCTTTAGTTAGATTTGAAATAAGGTACACATGAGGCTAAAACTAGGGAAGATATAAGAATTTCACTTATTAATATGAATTTTTCAACCCTGAAATCAACCTTTTAATTCTGTTTTAGATTAGATTTAATCAGCGCTACATAGTAGATTTCCAGAAGGTAATTCCCAGCCACAAACTGGGGCAAACCAACCATGCGATTTGATGTTTTAGGGATGAGTTTAATACATGTAAATGACATAAATTTTCAGATCTTATAAAACACAAAATGAAAGATGAATTAATATTTAAAATGGCATAAAAGATGTGATTAGTGCCTAACAAATCCAAGTTAGGAAGATGGGGTCAATTGAGGATTTCATAGAGGATTTAGTGATTAAAGAGTAGATAGGGTTGAATGGTTCAAACCCAATCTACTCCTTAATAACTAGATCCACTTCAGAAATCTTCAATAGGAAAATCCTAAGCTAGACATTAGGTATTTGTAGCTTCAGAGATGGAGGATAAAGGATAATTGGTCTTACTATGGTTTAAAACTCGTGACTCCTCTTCCCCATGATAATGTTGGAAGAAGCTTGGACGACATGAAAAGAACCTCCATTTCCACCCAAAAAAGGCTTCTCGTGCAATATTTTGGTTTGGTAGAAAATGAATGAGAACAAAAAATTCCAAGATTTTGGTAGAAAATGAAAATTAAAACACAATTTTGAATAGTAATTTAAAGAAGTGATGAAGAAATGGAGCCAAAAGCTGAAAACAAACAGTTCCGATAGAGGGAAAGTGGTTAAAAAATAGAGGTGGGCAATGCACAGAGAGAAGATAAGAGTGCTAAAAGTAGGGAATGGTACAACAAGAACACAACAAAGATTATTAAGTCTGATATTTTATGTTTCTATACAAACATTGGATAGGAAGCATGATGAAGAGGCTAGAAATGAAAATAGCAAAGTTATATTATACGGCATGTACAAGCAAGTCATATAAAATATTAATTCCTAGGGAGAATGTAGGCAATGGAAGAACCCTTACCTTATCAATCACGTTTCGCCAGGTCCATTGGTCCATACTGCTTGCAAAGAGTTGTCCTAATAAACAAAAAACCACTGTGTTGGTTGGAGATTAAATTTATAAATCAAATAAATAATAGATTCCTAGACCTATACACAAGTGGTTATGTTTCCATCTTTATTCGTTCTCCCATTGCATCTTCCACATAGACTTGGGGACCCCAATGGATTTTTCTTGACCCATTTTCTATTATTTATTTCTCAGATTTTCTCCTAATAGTCCTTACAAACTCGACAACCGACATCTTTTCAATGGCATCCTCCAACTACAGAGTTAAACATAGTTACCGGATTTGGCCCTAGGCCTAACCGCACCTGAATCGGATTCTCGAATTCTTCACTGGATTCTTCCACCTCATTTTTACTAATATAAAGTTGTTTACATAGGATAATTAAGGTTAATTAGGGTTAGGGTTCTGAATCCCCAATTCCTGATTTTAGGATGAGTGCCGAATCTGTATCGAATTATTTGGCCGATTCCGATTGCACCCACGGTTTGTGTAACCTTGGAGTTAAATTCAAACCATTAAGAAGCAAAAAACTAAACATGAATTTGTTCTCCTCAGGTTCAAGCTTGGGTTTCTTCTTAGAAAGCACTCTAAGTTATCCCTCATTGCTTATTCTTTTCCTCCTGGTAGAATATTCTGTAATCTTGGACACAAGAAACAAAAAATTGAAGAGGGAATATTGTGTTCTTCTATTGCAACGCTTGCCTACACTTAGAATTTGCAAGTGCAGAGTTAAACATAGTTATCAGATTCAGACCTAGGCCTAACCACACCCAAATCGGATTCTTGAATTCTTCCACCTTGTTTTGACTAATATAAAGTTGTTTACATAGGATAATTAAGGTTAATTAGGGTTAGGGTTCTGAATCCCCGATTCTTGATTTTGGGATGAGTGTCGAATCCCTATTGGATTATTTGGTTGATTTCGATCGCACCCATAGTTCATGTAACCTTGGAGTTAAATTCAAACCATTAAGAAGCAAAACCTTGAACATGAATTTGTTCTTCTCAGTTTCAAGCTCAAGTTTCTTCTTAGGAAGCACTCCAAGGTAGCCCTCATTGCTGCTTCTTTTCCTCCTGGTAGAAGATTCTTCCATCTTGGACACAAGACAATAAACCACAGAGGGAATTGTGTTCTTCTATTGCAACGCTTACCTACACTTAGAATTTGCAACTGCAGAGTTAAACATAGTTACCGGATTCGGTCCTAGGCCTAATCGCACTTGAATCAGATTCTTGGATTCTTCATTGGATTCTTCCACATCATTTTGTCTAATATAAATTTGTTTACATAGGATAATTAAGGTTAATTAGGGTTAGGGTTTTGAATCCCTGATTCCTAATTTTGGGATGAGTGCCGAATCCGTATTAGATTCTTTGTCCGATTTCGATTGCACCCATGGTTCATGTAACCTTGGAGCTAAATTCAAACCATTAAGAAGCAAAACCTTGAACATGAATTTGTTCTCCTCAGGTTTATGCTTTATTTTCTTCTTAGGTAGCCCTCATTGCTGCTTCTTTTCCTATTAGTAGAATATTCTTCCATCTTGGACACAAGAAACGACAAACCGTAGAGGGAATATTGTGTTATTCTATCGCAACGCTTGCCTACACTTAGAATTTGCAATTGTAGAGTTAAAAATAATTACTGGATTCGGCCCTAGGTCTAACCGCACCCGAATTGGATTCTTCCAAATCGGATTCTTCCACCTCATTTTGACTGATATAAATTTGTTTACGTAGGATAATTAAGGTTAATTAGGGTTAGGGTTCCGAATCCCTGGTTCCTAATTTTGAGATGAGTCCCAAATCCATATCGGATTCTTTGGCCGATTTCGATCGCACCCATGGTTCGTGTAACCTTGCAGTTAATTTCAAACCATTAAGAAGAAGACATACTAAGAAGACATACTAATTTTATTTAGTGCTTATAGATGCAAATGTAAATGATATCAAGTCAATGTATTCAATTCAAGATATATGGAATTAGTAGGAAGGTCATCTAGTAGCCCTTTAGCATACAAGAGATCATTATCCATGTAACCATATACAATTCAATTGAAATAATTAACCAACCAATAACCTTCCATTCAAGTAAGAGGACTCATATAAATATAGCATCAATAATACAGTATGACAGCTCTAATTATGACAATTTTATAGCAGCAGAAGAAGACATACTAAGTTGATTTAGTTCTTAGATGCAAATGTAAATGATATCAAGTCAATGTATTCAATTCAATATATATGGAATTAGTAGCAAGGTCATCCAGTATCACTTTAGCATACAAGAGATCATTAGCCGTGTAACCATATACAATTCAATTGCAGTATTTAACCAACCAATAACCTTCCATTCAAGTATGAGGACTCATATAAATATAGAAGCAATAATACAATATGACAATTCTAATTATGACATAGCAACAGTGAAGGTTACCAATGTAAGGTGTTTAAGAGTTTTAGTTTTGCATTCAATGTAAACCACACCACTCCAAACCTTGAACACTATTCTTAGCAATATAGGACAACCACCAAATGTATGTTCCAAACTTGTAGCTATGCAAATAATTTAAATTTTCAGACTTTATTTACCTCTATTAAACAATATCACCATCCAACTAATAGTTAACCTTTGATTCAGTTCGGTGTTTACTGTGGTTGCAGGTAGGGAGGGCTGTCAAATTTTGACAGTTTGCAGTTTATTGTAGACTGTAGGCAGCAGGTGGAAATGTGTTGATATAGGGACGTTACAACCTTGTTTTTGAAATGGTTGTTGGAATGGTAACATGGCATGGAGTTATCTTGGCACCTAAGAGAATTGGGTTTTTGAGTCCACAGAGCACCAGTTATTGTATTATAATTAACACAATAGCCACTTACTTATCCTATTCAAAACATTCTCAGTATAGCTTTAAACTTTCAATTCATGGGAATTTTGACATGATGCCCAAAAGGAATGAATAAAGCTAGAAACAAACCCACATTTTGCAGACATGCCAACTAGATAAATACCCACAAAATTATATGAATCAAATACATATTTTATGGTGAGGATATGAAGTTGCTTACCTTGATCATAAGACATGATGTTTTGACCAATTAGAAGCACTATCGAGAAAGTAAAATCATTCAGCCTCATCCCCATCATCAACGCTTGCCAACAAATATTGAGATCCTCTTCATCTTTCCCATTCAGAGCATACCCTGCAATCATATAGCGCATAGTGATCAATTACCCCCCAAAGCTGAAATGACAACAAGCAAACACAGGCATGGCAGCATTAAAATATCTCATTCCCTTCTTCCTTTTCCTCGACAACTGTTGGTTTTATTTCTCACATTGAATTTCCCAAATTCGCCTGGACAGCTCGTGCTTGATGCTGGAAAGGATATTTGAGCCATTTTATCTCCAGCACATCCACAACAATGAAAAAAACCATGAATAAAATAAAAACACAATAGGTAATCAAGAAAAACATAGAAGGAAACGAACCTGAAGGTCTAAACATTGCTGCCATTCTGGAGGTGGGGTAGGTGGTTCTAGAAGCATGGGATCACATGCAAAGGGAGTGGATGATGCACTAATAGGAAAATTCCTTTGCTCGCCCTTCCTATAAAAAAAACATCATAGCCTATTCCATATCCTTCAATGAAAGTTCAAAATCAAAAAGCCCCAAATGGGAGCCCGAGTAGATCCTGCGCAGGTATTTTTGAATGCTAATGAGCTAGTGCGTGGGTGTTTTTGAATTATACATTTTGTTTGTTTGTTTATTTGCATATTTATATTTTGTGTTTTGTTTTGTTTTTTTATTTTTTTATTTACCTTTTTGTTTAGTTTATTTTGGGTTATTTTTATTTGCATATTTTATATTTTGTTTCATTTTAAATTAATTATAGTTAAACAACTCTATGTTTTTAACTTAGTGTAGTTTAATTTAATTTAACTAGGATTTTGTCATAATTTGTATTGGTTGCATTGCTTATAGTGAGATCCTATACATAATTCCCTTTAAGGACGAACATGATGATGATGACGACGATGATGATGATGATCATGATGATGATGACGACGATGAAGATGACGGTGATGACAAAAACAATGAAGATGATCATCATCATCATCCTTGTCATTGTCATCATCGTCGTCATCGTCGTCTTCATCAATATCATCATCATCATCTTCATAATCATCATCATTGTTGTCATCATATCGCCATCATGACCTTCTTCATCATCATCATATTCCTTATCATCATCATCATCTTCATCATCAACGTCTTCATTATCACCATCATCGTCTTGATCATCATCATCATATTTTTCATCATCATCAACAACATCTTCATCTTCATCATCATATTCATCATCAACATCATCATCATCCAATTCATCAGCATCTCCATTATCATGATCATCATCTTCATCATCATCATCATCATCATCATCATCATTTTCATTATCATTGTCATCATCTTATTCGTCATCATCATCATCATCATCATCTTCATCATCTCAATTTTAGGGGGAGCTCAGTGAATGAAGACGTCTACATGATAGGGGGAGCATCCAGTTGAGTGAAAAATTAAGGATTGATCCTAACAACCATTCCAAGGACTAATCTAAAAATTTAATATGATCCGAGGAAGTAGTAAAAAAAAATACAACTTTTTGGGCCCTATGAAGCCTCCTTTCCTTAGATTTGTGCACATGAAGAATCAAGACTTATGGACCTAGTCCAGTGTCTTAAAAGAGGAAGATCCAAACTGATCACTTTGGTAGTTCCATAAAGTGCATTCTTTATAGGAGTGAATAATCACTCATAACCATTATATTATAATGTTGGTGAAGCTCAGAACAATTTAGTGAAGACCAAGGTAACGATCTTGTCATCACATATTCATCATCGTCATCATCTTCATCAGCATATTCATCATCATCACCATCACCATCATCATCATCATCATCATTCCCATCCTAATCATCATAATGATAATCATGGTAATCATGATCGTCATCTTCATCATCCTCATCCTAGTCATCATCCTCATCATCGCCCTCATCATCATCTTCATCATGTTCATCATGTTCATCACCACCACCACCATCATCATCATCATCAACATCTTCATCATCATGATTTTTTTCATCATCATCCTCATCCTAGTCATCGTCGTCATCATCATCATCATCATCGTCGTCGTCATCATCATCATCATCGTCATCATCATCATCATCATCATCATCATCATCGTCGTCGTCATCGTCGTCATCATCATCATCATAATCATCGTCGTCATCATCATCGCCATCTCCCTCTTCCTAATCAACATCTTCATCATCGTCATCATCATCATTTTCATCATCTACCTCATCATCATGTTCATCATCTTCACCACCACCACCACCATCATCATCATCAACAACATCTTCATCATCATCATCACCACCACCGTCATCATCATCATCAACATCTTCATCAACGTCATCATCATCATTTTAATCATCTCCCTCATCATCATGTTCATCATCTTCATCACCACCACCACCACCACCATCATCATCAACATCATAATCATCATCATTTTCATCATTTCCCTCATCGTCATCTTCATCACCACCACCACCACCATCATCATCATCAACATCTTCATCATCATTTCCCTCATCATCATCATGACGAGGATGTCGATGATGTCGATGATGATGAATATGGTGATGTTGATGATGATGGTGATGATGGTGACGATGAAGATGACGATAGGTAGCTAGATTGGTAGCATAGGTTATAAAGGATATTCAACATAACTGAAAAATTCTAGGTAGCTAGAGTTTGTGGTGGAGGTTTTATTTTTCGGTGCTTTACGATATATAATTTGCACTAGTACATGTGTTTTATAATATATGTAGTGATGCATATAATACAATAATATGTATTGGTGTGTATTCAGTATTTTCAATGCACAAGTGTGTATATTGTAATGTCAGTGCACCAATGCATACATTGTTTGATATAGGAACCAGTAAGTATAACATAACAATCAGCGATGCATACTTTTTATTGTAAGTGCATCAGAGCATATTTTTTATTATACATGAATGGATGCATATAAAATGCATAAAGTGAGATGGTGCATAATTGATATTAGAAAAAAATTGGTGCATATATCATGTAAAGAGAATCGATGTGTATATGTCCTAAAAAAAACATCGGTTCATACATTATGTAAAAGAGCACAAATGGGTAAAATACTTTATTATCTTAGTTCAAGGAAATGTAAAAGATACACCAACTAGTTGAAATAATAGAATGTGTATGGTTCACTGATGAACTTTTCCACACCGCGGATATGCAAACGCTATTGATTATTTTTACAAATTTTCAATTACTCATTAGAAAATCATTTTTTTATCATAATATTTTTTTTATATTTATTTGTTGCAATTGGATATAAGAGCCAATTAAACTTTTGTTCATTGTAACCATGAAAATCATTCATACAATTAAATTTGAATTAATTATCTACAAATAATATATTTTTAAAGTAATATTTATTTTTATTTCTTAATTATTGTGCTTGGATAAGCACGTTGATTACACCTTTCTTCATAGTCACAATGTACATCATTCATATATTTAATCAATAACGTAAAATTTTGTGACATTAGAGAATATGATAGATGAAGAACCCATTTAATCGATAGATGCAATGACAAGTAATTGTCTTACCTACACCATACCAAACAGTAACTTGTCAAATACATTAGATATAAGTATATTTCTAACTGCAGTATATTATAAACCAATTTCTATAAAGAAAAACATGAAGACTATGATGAATTGGATTGTCATTGATGACAACATTAATGACAATCATTTCGGAAAAATATGGTAATTTGGTGAAAAACAGGAAAATGAAGTATGTAGAAATTAGTAAAAATTTCCTTAGGGAAATGCACGCCATAATTTATAGGAGAATATAAATGTCCGCACCACATGGGGGTCCTGTAGATTGTTGTTTTTTCTACCTAAACATGTCTTCACTTTGTCCTAAAAGTGCCTGAGGGAGAAGTTATGGACCTACCAAAACAGGGGCTTGTGCCAGAGCAAGCAAAAATGGCTAAGTAGCCTAAGAAAGATGCCCGCCCTAAATTATGGGTTAGAGTAAATGTCCGCAGCACATGGGGGTCTTGTAGTGTGTTGGTTTGTCTACCTTACCATGGTATTATTTCTCCTTAAGCATGTCTGAAGAAAAGGTTGAATCTGCCAAAATGAGGTTTCAGAATAAAGTTTGGATTGAAAGTCCTGAAAATCACCAAGTGTTGGAAAACTGGCTCATGTAGCCTTAAGAAAATGTCTGCCACAAATTGTGTGTTGAAGAAAATGCTTGCACCATATGTGGGTATTGTAGATTGGTATTTGTCCTACCTGACCATGTCTCCAGAATGTCTTGGAAGTAGTTGAGGAAGAAGTTATGAACCTGCCAAAACAATGTTCTAGGAAGATTGGACCAAACTAAGAAAATTGTCTAAGTGTTGGAAAAACTGGCTCATGTGGCATCGGGAAAATTCCCATTGTACCTTATAGGTGTATGATAAAAATGATCGGAAGCTATCATCCTACAGCTTGTTGAAGAGACTATATCACCATGGTCTCAGTTATCAAAGAAGATGTTTGAGGACAAAGATAATGGTCTGGAAAAACAAAGTTTTAGGCTGTTTTGCACTATTCCAGTACTGACAAAACTACCTCAGTAGCCTAAGGGAAATGCCCACCCTATCTCATAGGATAATGAGAAAAATAATATGAAAGTGTTAGGCTATAGCTTGTTGATGGGTGAATCTAACCATGGTCTCAGGTATCCTGTGGAATGTTGTATGACAAAGATATAAATCTGCCAAAAGTAAGAAAAATATTATTTTGCATTTTAAGAACACAAGAAAATTGGTTGTGTTAGATTTAGGAAATTGAAAAGGCATTTTGAAATTCCAACAAGGAGGGGTTATTTTGATGATAAAATTCATCAGGTAGCATAGTCATGTTCCTTGGTAAACTGAATATCCATCCATACCTTTAGGTTTTCTTATGATGGTCTCATATGCAAAATATCAATCTTCCAAAAATAGGAAAAATAATATCACTACTACATTTCGACCAAAAATCCGACAGCTGTATTGTTGGATTTTCGACACTCCCCTGTCGCATGTACGACACTATGATTTTTTTTAAGCGTCAGTGGATTTTCGTCGGTTATCTGACATCTTTCCGATCCGTTGATTAAGCAACAGCTCAGTTTACCATCGGTTAAATGTAAATCGTCGGTTATCCGACTTAGGTTAACTGACGGTTGTTAGTTAAAAAAAAAAAATCACCTACAGAAGCGTCGGTTAAGCGACGGCTGTTAGTGTTTTTTTTTTAAATCACCTGTAGAAGCGTCAGTTAAGCGACCTCTGTTAGTGTTTTTTTTTTTTAAATCACCTACAGAAGCGTCGGTTAAGCGACGTCTGTTAGTGTTTTTTTTATTTTAAATCACCTACATATATTACTTCTCTCTGCTAACTAGAATCCCTTGCACCTCTGCGCATAAATTTTTTGTTGCTTCCCAAATGTGCAGTACATAACCTTTTCATTACTTCCCAAAGGTCTACTGCACTTCTCCCCCTCAATCCTGGGCAACAGTTAGGTTTCTCTCACTCTGAATTTTAAAAATGAAGAGGACCTAGGGTATAATGTTTTCGGAAAGAATCTTGAAGAAAGCATTTATTATGAATTGATGACCAACTGTTTTTCACCCTAAAATCTTCTACATTAGTTGATATATGCTCCATCATAAATTCCTATTATCCTCTAAAATTTTGCATTTCTGATGGCCGAGAGCTACTTAACTATATCTTAAACACCTACAGGTCGAGGTATTCAGAAGGCATTGTTGGCTGCACTTTGTCAATTTTTAATATAAAAGAAAAAAATGAAAATAGATGCATAGGTATTATTAAAAATAGTCAGTGTAAATGAATATTTTTGACTCTTGATCGTCACTCCACAACCTTGCCAACATAAAAAGGAGGCTTGAAAATAGATAGCATTGAATATTTATAGTTAAAAGGAGGCATCGATTCATCAACTATTAATTCATTTCACAAAGTTTTCCACAGAAAAGGAGGAAGAACAGAGACATGAATAGTATTAATGAAAAGTACCAAGTCTGACATAGCCTGTTGGCATACAAAGAGCACGACATAGATCCATTGAATCCTTGACATGCATTAAGAGTTCACCAGTGTAGTCAAAGATAATATTCTTTCAACTCGTCTGATTACCACTAGAACTGGAAAAAAACTAGATGACGAGTTGGTTGCCACATTACATAGTTGAAAAGGTTAGCACATAAAGCATTTTAACTACCGTTACAGCAGATGCAAGGTGTGAAGCAGTGCAAAATAATGGCAGTGCCAGTTAACTATAAGACATTAGCTCTAAATATTTATTGAAATGGTATTTCTTCAGAGAAATAATTCTGCAAGAATCAAGACATTCTGGCCAGTGGTAAGAGTATCAGTCAATAAAAAGAGAGAAACATTGTATAATTACTTTTAACAGCACTATCCTTCCATCTTCTATACACTTTGGATTGTGTGATAGGATTCAAATTTCAGTTATGCAAGTGTTTTCTCTGCATGGTTGAAGAAATAATAGGTACAGTACTTCCCTTGTGCCACTAATGACACGTCACATAT
The DNA here is from genome assembly GCA_001517045.1 of Pseudotsuga menziesii. Lineage (NCBI taxonomy): Eukaryota > Viridiplantae > Streptophyta > Pinopsida > Pinales > Pinaceae > Pseudotsuga > Pseudotsuga menziesii. The sequence continues at coordinate 288,657 of LPNX010809456.1, read as the reverse complement.
GTCATTAACGCTAACTGACAGCTTTGCTGTCGAGCAGTGAACTTTGGCATCCATTCCCATTTTCCAAAATGCTAAATCCTTGGCCCAAAATTTTGTTTACTGAACCTGAAAATCTGCAAGCATTGGTTATCACTGGAGGAATAGCTAGCTTCCATGGCACAACTGAAGCCTCAAAAAAAATCATACCCAAGGTTTTCCATCAGGTAATGGCACTACCCTTAGTAAATCTCCGATTGATATTGGTATAGACCAATATGCTATTGTCCATGACAAATTCAAACAGCACACAACTGAGCTATTTCATGGGCTGGATTCCACACAAGTTTGTCAATAATCCCTAGGCTAAGGAAGTATGTGTGTCAGAAAGCTGGCTATGTGTGGTTCCATAGCCTTACAAAAGGTTTATTTTCCCATTTTCTTTTGGAGATGAATCTCACTATACTATGATGCCATTATTGCTTGGGGCCCATGGATATGTCACAATACCCTTGTGGTATTCACTCCCTAGGAGGAAAACTTTTCCACAGACCATACTTCTCAGTTGTGTTGTCCTGTCTAAGTTGAATTCCCAGGGCTTCCTGTTCAGTTGTGTGAATTTCTAGAGTGAATTTCCACCCTGTACCCATTGGTAGCTTTATGGCATAGTTTCATGAACCAGCTAGATAATCTAACCCAAGACCACAGAAGCAGGTTTGTCTTGGAGTTAACTTGTCTAAAACTAAACGAGTTTGTGTACATTCAGGCTGGGGGTAGTGTTTTACATCAATGTTTGAGAATGCAGAAAATGGGTTTTCTGCCTATTTTACATCAATGTTTTAAGGAGTGTGGATTGATCGATTTACTTTCTGGTAAACTTAAAGTTATATATATTTTTATAGAGAGGCGTGGCGTTACATGAGCAAATGATGTTTAATAACAACAGACAAGCAAGGGCTTTAATATACTTTATGAGTGTGTAGCTGCCCATTCCAATGGATAAATTAGTTCTACTTCCTACATTAAGAACTAGAGAAATGTTAGAGTGGTCTTCACAATGACCTGTCTTCCAGCATTTACAGGTGAATGCAACATCATACATGCATTTAGATGGAAACATTAAAGAGATGTACACGGTATGAAAATTTATGCAATGATCAATTAATATTGAAAATTAAGAACCTCAAAAGTAAAAACCAAAGTCTGTATTTGTAGTCTAGTGGATCCTAATCTAATGAGAGGCAAGCATGAACACGCAATTCTCCACTGATTCTATAAGTATTGAACCCATAACGGGCCATGCAAACACCTGGAAACCCTTCAATCTATGAATATACAGTGCCCTCAACCGACCCCGGAGATAAATTCTACACCTCACCAAGTTTGACAATGCAAAGTCCCCATATTTAGAAGAATCCAAATCCTTAACCAGAACCATTCCCTCCTTGTTTTGGAAACCAGGAGCACAATAATTGTCTCTTCCGGATTGAGTGACCATGTGATTATGACATAGAACAAACATCATTAAAGCATATGAGAAGGTGGCAGTCCCATAAACTAAAATATATAATAAAATAAAGTGTAATGGGACCTCTCAAGATCGATATCCAGTAGACTAAAACAAATCCCAGAAAACACAATAACCATGAATGAAGCTTAATATAGCACAGTAGTTCCATTTTATTAGCAATCAGGGCAGTACACCAGATCCCTGAGAATTATAAACAACGATACTCCACAATATATCTCTAAGACACAGATAAATGGAGAAGGGGGCATAGCCACAAAATGTCTTCAATATAATGTATCAAATAACAGAGGGATACATCAACAAGAGGCAGAGCTGCAAAAATTGCTTTAAGTGAACCTGAGACATGGTTACAATCTCGGACACTCAAGAAGAGGAATATGTAAAATAGGAGGAGGTTTGACAGAACTAAGAAAACATACTCATAGCCTATGTGTCGATCCTCTATTACAGCCTTGTGGATAAATGATCTAAGCTCCTTGATCTCTCTGTTCTCCCAGATCCGTGGAAGCCAAGAAGCTCTCTAAAACTGTTGATGCCTTGTTAAATTCTTCCCTCTTTTCATAGTCCTCTGGATGTTGTTGTAGTAGTGGCCCAGTAAATGTAAATCATGTTCTATTAGGAATTGATCTTTTAACTTCACTGTCATAATAACACCAAGCCAATAACAGTTCTCAATTTGAATCACATGTATCACATCTGTGCATAAGTGAGTGAGATGATATTTAAAGAACCTACCAAACATCTGACAAATTTAACATATCTTGATGAACATATTCTCATTATTTGCCTCACTCCAGCTTCAGTTCCACCAGCATGGAACTCAGACAACATCAAATAGGTCCACACACTCAAACAATTGAGGGGTGGTAGATGATCATATCCAAGTAAATTAGAGTCTCGGACATGGATATTAAGAAAACCTATGAAAAATTGAATGCTCAGATAGAAAAACTCTTTGTTGGAAATGTTTGGAAGATAGGGTTAAAAAACTGCACCAAAATTATGCCCAGAAAATGTACAATACATACCAGTGAGAATTGAAGAGATACGATAAGATAAGATGATATAATTTTATTAATATCCAACAAATGAGCAAAGTAGTTCAATGGGACTATACAATACATAAGTGTAGATACAAAGTGTAAGTGTGGAGGCCACTCCTTTAAAAGGAAAAAAGAAAGCTAATCTATAAGATCTAAGCTCTATTGACTAAAAGATAAACTGGAAAACAATGCTCTTAAAGACGGTACAAGGGAAACAGCCTCAAGGCTCCAAGTGCTTGTGGTTGGAAGGAGGGAATTGTCCTCGTCTGTAGTTACCACTACCAAATGTGCAACTCTTCTACCATATGAGGTTGAAGGAAAGGATATCTAGACAGAGGATTGGTTGGAAGAGCTGAATCTAGCTTGGGGAATGTCTCTCTATCTAGAAGAGGTGGCCCGATTCTAGGAATTGGAGGATGATTGTTACTTGTTGGTTCTACATAGATTGTATCGATTTCTAAGTCAATAACTCTGTATGGGTCTCACTATGGGGGTTCGAATTGCCTCTTAGGGTCTGATGACTCTGGGGGTTGAGATGGTGATGCTCTCGAGTCTCTACATGCCTCTTGGCGCCACTATGCATTGGGAGAACCAGAAGAAAGATGTGATTGAATTAGTAGTCTCTATCCAGGCTGGTACTTGAAGAATGTAAGATTTAAACCTGACTGCCTCTCCCATTTAAGCGCTAGGCACCACTGATTTGGATATTGAAAAAGGTAGAGAGGGAATCATGAGATTTCAGAAAATGTAAACTTCAGAAATATGGTTGGTACAACAAAAACATAGAATGATCATTAAATGGTAAAATTGGGCCATGTGTGGGTCATAACAGCTAAGAGTCCATTATATGCTTTTCATCAGTCTGATTTTTTTTCTTCATTGTGCAATTTTAGGGAATGATAGAAAACCATGTTCTTCTTTTCACTATTCTTTCTGTCATGTTTCTAACATTTTTTTCACCATCTTGCTAAATATGAAGATATATCATTTATTCTTCGCAATAGCCAGAGTTCCAAACATTTTGATACCTTTAGAAATGTAGACCCAACACAAAGGATCCTTTGCTAGTAGCTATGTTGGTTGCAAGTTTTCAGAATATTTAGTGTCAACTATATCCAGATAGGTTTTGGATCATATTCTAAGTGGATATGTATTTGAACATAAAGGACACTTTATCTTAGAACACGCATACCAGGGAGATGTGGGAGGTCCTTCTAAAAGTGGAATTACAAGAAAAATTCTTCGAAGTCAGACAAGTTTGGTCATTGACTTCATTTGTAAAGGTGACATTACAAGAAAAGTTCTTTGAAGTCAAACAAGTTTGGTCATTGACTTCATTTGTAAATGTGACATTACAAGAAAAGTTCTTCAATGTCAAACAAGTTTTGTCATTGATTTCTTGTAAAAGCTTCATTACAAGGAAGGTTCTTCAAAGTCAAACAACTTTGGTTATTGAATTCTGCTGAGCATAAATTAAAATTGGAGTAGGTTTCGAAATATTTTATTAACTACAAATGAATCGAATTTTTAGAAGATAAGCCTAGAAAGGACACAAGGAAGCCAAAGGGGTAGACTATGTGTTGTATTTCAAATTGAGATGTTTATTTTTATTTAGTCATAATAATCAGTGAGGTGTTAGTCATAGTGATCATTGAGGTATGATGCCACTGATAGCACAGGGAAAATTTAGTTTTTGAGATGAAGTGTTTTAAATCAATTATGGTCATTCTAATGAGTCATGTTCATACACATACTGTTCTTTAAATGCCCCTCTTTCAATGCCACTGATATACATATACTGTTATTTCAATGTTCCTCTCAAAGTAGACCAATTTTCTAAATAAAGCAAATAGAACAAATATGGAAGTATTATTAATATTGACTATGGTTGGAAAAAAATCAAGTTACAAATACTATATAACCAGAGCACACGTCAGTTTGTAACTTTGTAGAGACATCACCAAAGTTAAGACCCATATGGCACTCGTATAATGTTCATATTGGATATTATCAGGCTTTAATATCCATTATAAAAATCACCAAAATCAGCTATGTATGCAATGAAGAAAAAATTCTGACCCAACCTTAACAAGTGCCATCCAGAAAGGCTTATCCAGGGATCAAAAATTAACTGATCCACAACTATCATATTTCAAACTCCATTCAACCAGTCAACAAGAATATTCATTTCTAAGAAACTGCACATACCTGGGATGCACAAGCATAAAGAATATGAAGAAGTGCCTCTTCTAAAGCAACAATATCTAGAATATTTAAACTACTAATGTCATATGCATCCTCCTCAGAGAGTTTAAATTCTTCTCCAAAGAGAGATGAATAATCTGCCACTGGTTCCTGAATAACTGATTCTCTTTTAATTTTCATATCCTCAGACCCAAATAATGTTTGTGCCTCCACAACTGGTACTGTCACTTCTGGGGAATATACAGGTGCAGTAAGCTTGCATAATAGTCTAGAACCCTGAAAGATGACTGAAAAACTCAGATTCTATAGTTAATATTTATAAAACACTAAGAAATTAATTTAAAACAAGCACAACGGTTTTGCAACAAAGAAATATAAATGCATCAGAAAATTTTCTCAAACATACCGATCGGCATAGATGTCCAAGGTGGTTATCCTTGTATGCTTTTCTGAGCAACATTAAAACTGCATCTAGACGCAAAAAACACTTCACCCTGATCTCATAATAAGACATTTAAACATGGAGTAATCTTTAGACTCGGGTTCATGGAATCGGAATTACAAATGCAATGGTCACTGGGAAGGTGATGCTCTGTCTTCATAGGAAGCTAGAGAGAACAGACTCTAAGTTTTGCTAAAGGGACTCTTACATGATGAGGTAGTTTCATTATAACATATGCCAGAGTGTAGATGAGACCATCCTAAAACTGCATGTAAGAGAGAGAATTGTACACTGGAGCAAACCATAGTGTTTCAAAGCTTTCACTCTAATGGTGCTAACACAGGTGCCTAGAAAACATGGAGTTTTGTTTGAGTTCAAAGCATTGCTAGTTCAAAATCCATCACACAAATGGGCCCTCCTTTGGGATCAGGCTTCGACTAGTGACTAAATATAGATGTTTAAAAGTAAGACCCTGCTTCAAACACATCAGCCAAACTAAAATTTTAAAATAAATCAAATTCAACTCTCCTTGATAATGTGTTCATGTCTTTAACCTGTGGCTACAAAATGGATTTGACATTGCAGTTCAGTGGAAGGTATCACTGTCTCTTGTTCACTAATTCAAACGGGCCGTGTGAAAAGGAAAACAAAAATCATTTACAGACTCATTTACATTGCTGGCTGTAAGAGAAATTAACACACAGTAGCTCACCAATCCGTGGCGTTCCATTGTAGGAACAACCATAATCTTCTTTGAAACTTAATGTATGCCTTAGAGGAAGAGAAAATATAGCTCCGCTTACAAACTATTGGATCTTGGCTCAATGAATACACAAGTATCATTCAGAAACCTATAGTTTCAAATTCCAAAATAACTGCTAATACCTTGACCATTCAAGTTGACATTCATGAAACTGTTTATTTTTTTATAGAAGAATAAACCAGAGACCCTAGACTCCTAAACAACGGCCGGGGCCGGGGCCTGGTCCTTTCAAGAGTATTTACCGGGACACATGTGTCTAAAATTCTTTTATTTCTTTATGCAAGTAAATACTTACGAAAAAATACAGAGAGAAATCGAACTTTCTGTAGCAGCTAGGGAAAATACACCACTAATCCAAAAGGGAAGACAAATAATCACAAACATTTATACAAGATAGCAGTCTAACAGTTATGGAAAATACACATTAACCACACCTGGGATTGGCGAACTCGTAGAGCCTGAACCTGCTCTTAGAAAACGTAACCTGCCTGCTCGTAGCATTCTCGATTCTTTTCATTAGGGTTTTGCCCCTCACCATTCTCCTCCCCTTTCTTGTCTGCCCTCAAAACGGGTCACTCACATCATCTCAGGAATATTAGATCTGGGAAATAGAACCACACCCTCATCAAACTTTTCCTTTTCACCATTGTGTCAATGTTATCAAGCATACTTTAGCCACCTATCCCAACTATTTTGTTTCCTTTGTGATGTGATTTATGGTGTTACCATTGTTGCATGACCTAAACTTAGGTTATGTTCAAGAAAATTCTTAATGTAGCAAGGAGCTAGAAGAATTAAAGGGAAATACCAAATTAATGATAATTACCATGCACTCTATATTCTTAACTGACACATACACATTCACGTAGAATCTCTTAGATTTTAGATCTTTCATCTCAACTAGATGGACAAAATATAAGGAAGCCTCTGTAATTGACATTTCTAAACATGTTTCCAATAAGTGACATACCTTATGTACATTAATTTGACATGCATAGTTTGAGACTAGTGAAATATTAATTTCTTCTTTCAACTTGAAATAGTTCAATAAGCTTCATACCAAATTAAAAATTTTATCCACCACATGGAACTAACATGAAAAANTGATATGGAGTTCTATTCATTAAAAACTATCTAAATTGAGACAAGATATCAAAATAAGACTGAACAAACACTATTGGGACAAGATATTAAGATTGGAACAAGAAATTAAAATCAAATCGATGTTAATGGAGTAAAAAATAAACAAAAAAACCCATAACCTAGGCGTCGGATATGCGACGGCCGTGCCGTCGCCTAAGCGATGCTTCCTAACGCGCCTTCGGTTAAGCGACGCTTATGAGACTAGCCATCGCTTAAGCGACGCTTATGGCCACATTTACAAAACTAGCCGTCGCTTAAGCGATGCTTATGGCCACATTTGCAAAAAAAAAAAGTTATCCTTGTGATTTTTGGTGAGTTTAAAAAAAGAAATCCATGCGTCGTCGGATTTTGGATCGAAATGTAGTAGTGTATTTTGCATAGTGAGAGCAAAAGAAAATTGACCAAGTGTTAAAAATAGGAGTTTGAGAGGTCAGTTGGAAATGCCTGCCAAGGGCTGTTTTTGTGCAAGTAAATTTATCAAATGTCATGGATCCATTCTTTGGTACGTTTTCCATTTTCTCCTGACTTCAGGTCTCCATAGAGTGTTCACACATGTGAAATTGGATTCTGCCAAAATGGGAAGAAATATGTTTTGATGTTCAAAAGAGGTTGAGAAGCTATTTTGAAATGCTTTCCAAAGGTTGTGTGTGTGTTAATAGATTTATCTTGTGATATGGTCTTGTGCATTGTTGAAATGGATATCTATCCATGCTTGTAGGTTTCCTTATGGTGATCACATGTTGGAGAAATCGATTTGCCAATGTAGAAGAAAACTTGTTTTTACAAGTTAAAAACAATTTTTTCCAAGTGTTAAATTAAACAGTTTGGAAGCCTATTTTCAAATGATCTCCAGATAATGTGTGTGCATCAAAAAGTTCAAAATATGACATGGATCTGATCCTTGTTGAGGTGGCTATCCATCCATACTTTCAGTTTGAATTATGATGGTCATATATGAAAAAGATGAACCTACAAAGTTAGTGAAAAATAATTAACAGATTTTATTAAATAAGAAGCTACAAGAATGTATTTAGAAAAATAAACATAAATTTAATAAAAAGAATTAAGACAGAGTTTTGAAGAGACAGATCTTACTATTGGAGAGGTGCAATGTTTAGAAGAAGTTTTAGTTGATTATTTCATTAAAGCAATAAATAACAAACAGATATTCGAAGAGGTGTCTAAGCGTGATGACATGGAAAGGTGTAATTGGAACAACACATGAAGGACAGAGATGACTAAGGACATGCATAATGACATTGACAAGCAAGCATGACAATCATGGAACATCTAGAGACTCAAATGACCCATTCTGTGGTCATTTGAAGATGATTTGGGCAAGACAAAGATGTTGGTACAAAAATTACAAGGAGATGGTGACATGACAATAGTTAGGCAAACTTGATGACAGAGAGGGCTGCGGGCATGATAAAATAGTGGACAAGGAAAATATTGTGGGCATATTTAGAAGATCATGTGGGCATGCTAAATGAGGACAATTGCAGGCATGATAGAAACTATTGTAGGCATAAGATATTTCCTATTGTGGGCATCTTCTCAGCACCACCTATGGGAATCCCTTATGGCCACCTACGGGCATCCTGGTGTGAGATGCGGGCATAAGGAAGGAATTGTTGCAGGAATTTGTGGGAGTTGTGGGCATCTTTGATGGCTCAAATGAGGAGTTGTAGGCATCTTTAAACCCTAGCTGCAGGTATATAGATAGCCCTTACGGGAATCTAAATACATCCCTTACTGGCACCTTAAGGACAGACAGTACGGGCATACTTATTGGAAGATCAAAGACCCCGATACGGGAAGTTGAACAAGGGTATGCGGGCATAAGAGAAGGCCAAGACTTGGCATAAAAAATAAAATTAAAATGATGATGATGTGGAAAATTAAATAGATTTTGGTTAATGATGACAAAAATAAATTGGTGATGAGGTCGGCCTCCTAAGACATGGAAATAAAAAACTATTTACGGCCAAAAAAGGATGCATGCTTACTGACCCACATGTAAACAACCAAGAGCCATTGAAAGCTCACATTGGTTTGGCGGGTGTGATTTCTACTAGTATTTTTAATGATTAATTGTACTAGTTTGTCGTAGGTGCATGGATTATATATGAGATTATGCTAAATATTTTGTGGAATTCCTGTCCAAGTGACTCCTTTTCTTAATTTCCTACTTCGATCTATGTCCATCAAAACTTAGATCTCATGTCGTCATATAGCCTGCCCTGATCTTCCATAAATCCAATAATTTGAATACTTGCTTCTTACATTTGAAGGCTTTCACCAAAGGTAGTATGCTCGACAATTCAAAGTGATCCTGCCGAATGTATAGAAAGTAACTCAAATGGCAATATGTAAGTCAAATTAAGTTCATTTTATTTCCCGCGATGAGGTCCCAACTGTACCCTCTTTCAAATAAGATTTAAATAAATAAGAATGTTAAATTAAAGATAGCCATATATCGTCGATATAGAAATGAAAGTTTGTCAAAAATTAAAAAACATCGATATTGCCATGGTTTTTCCACCATGATAAAACAAAATGAAGTATTAATCCACGAATGTTCAAAATGTGGAAATATTTCATGGAAAAATCCTCCCAAATGTATTAGTGAGATTTTGGGGAAAAGGAATTGGCATATGAAGGAGCATATCAACACTAAGATGAAGGTTATAAACTTCTTCTTCATCTTTAATGCAAATTTGGTTCCTTTCCCATAAAATATGTTATGTTATAATCATGTATTTTATTGTTGGATTCCTTAGTCACTGACATAGAATTGTGGATTGTATTCAAGTGTTTTTTTATCTTGTTTTCTTATTTCAAGTGATTGTGCAGGTGCGACTATGAAGATCCATCACCATAGGAAACAACTACACCACTGCATCAAAGGGACTCATTCCGGATCTCCACAAATTCTAGGGGAAGTCTTCCAACTCTGTTGTAACTCATTTGTTCTAGATATGAACCATTAATAATAGAGGAACAAATATTGTATGCAAGAGGTGCATTTTTCCTGGCAATAGAGTGATTTGAATCCCATGACTTGGAATGAGTCTAGAGATCACTAACTGTGGGAAAATCACCACTGTAGACTCACCAGTGCAACCCCATACAACTGGATCAATTCACAATCGGTTAACTGACCAAGGTAGGTGAGAAAAGGTGCATAACTCCCTTAAATCATCCAAATGTGGTGCTAGGATAATTGAAGATGAACTAACTGATTCCCATCGAAGCATAACTCAACACAGAATAGGGTGAACTAATGCTGGGACTCCCATGACTCAGTGTGGGTTCCTAAATTATATGGATTGGTCTCTAGAGTTCCCAAACTCATGCAAAAATGGTGCATCAGGTGGTAGGTGGGCCCCATATCACTTCCCCATGGCCCCAATGAAGTGGAAACATACTCCTAAGCTAGTAAATGACATTAAGAATATGATGGTTAAGGGAGGATTATAATTAATCCTAACACCCCCCTTAATCCAAACTTGGACAACCTGGGCCCTTGAAACTAAGACCAAATGTCACCCATATAATCTAATGCAAAAAGTAAATTCTCAATAAACTGAGGAAATGGAGAAAAACTCATGGGAACCCCCCCCCCCCCCCCCACCCTAAAAATGAACAGTATGGAATTGGATCAAGCTTTCACACTAAGAGACAAATCTCTCCAAAGTAAAAAAATTTGTGAAAACATTATGCAGTCTGCACATATGTAGAGTAGTAATGCATTGCGATGTTCCTTGTGTGCACTAGTCCCCTAGTACATTCCATGTGAACCTCTCCACCTTCTTCCAATCTAATGCCATATAGGAGAAGAAATGTTGATGCTTTTGCAACCAAACTTGCATCTTTCAAACCTTTGTGACAATATGGAAGAGTTTATATTGGGATGTCATGCCCTGGGGGATTGCTTAAGCCCATACAATGGATTCCTCAGCTTGCATGTCAAGAGACAATCTTCAATGTACCCCTTATACTTTTCCATGTACATTTCTTCTTCTAATTTACCATGTCAAAATTTACTTTTGTCTCTTCTTCCTGGAGGAAAGAGAGACATGATCCAATGCCTCATTTTTATTTAGTGACTCATATTCCTTATCCATGGGTGCCTATTTTGGTGAATCATGGAAAGCCACTTTGGAGAACTATTGATTAGACCTCACCATCATGTAGCATCTCTCTAGGATTTTATAACACCTCTTTGGGAGAAGTGGATTTGCATGACATAGCGCAAGGTTCTCATCTTGAAAATGAAATATTGTTATCCTTTTGTTAGATGAATCTCCAACCATGTTCCCAACAGACTCAATAACTTTTTGATCCCATTTAGGCCTAGGATTGGGAGTAGGGATTGGATCTAGATATGGATCTATTTGAAATTCATCTTCAATACGAAGATCTGATTCAATTTGGTCCTCTTCTTCAGATTCTGAATCTGAAACATCATCATATGCAAATGGTTTAGGTAGAATGAATTTACCTTCCCTTTTAAATGGTTGCGAAGATTGCATTGGATCCGAGTATGGAAAAAATGTGATAACTCATATGCCTTGGAGGCATGGTTTGCAACACCTTTCACTGTCAACTTCCCACTAGATATATTTTACATCTCATCTAAGTTAGGATCAAATACAACTCGCTTTGGTGAGCCTGCATGAGTTATCTGATATACATACAATAGATTTATTGCTAAATAAGGAACATATAAGACATTTTTTAATATTTCATGTTCTAATTTTATTGTAACATTTCCTTTAGCTTGGATTTGATTGTCATCTCCCATTTGAATACTTGGAACATCAATAAGATTTAATGAAGAGAAAATTTTTTGGAGGAAACCATGTGGTTGGAGGGTCCTGAATCAATGTTGAAGGCTTGAGATTTTGAAAATATAGCCTTCAATGCATGGAACCTCTCATGATCTTCACTCATGTCTCTAGAATCATCCTTCCATGCACCTTCAGGGAGAGCAATATTATGGTGTTCAAGAAGTCTTGACATCTGATATATAGTTTTCTTCATACAACCTTTCTCTATATGGTTTCCTTTCTTACAGTAGGAGCACTTGTATTTATCAAACCTCTAATGTTTGTCCTTCTTAGATCCTTAGGATCCATCTGATGGATCAAATTCCTCTTTCTTTTCAAGCTCAATGTTCCTTTTATCCTTTCCTTTCTATTTTCCTTTGGATTATGCATTATTGGTCTCCCCAACCAAGAGAGCTTGATTTTTGGAGTCTTTGAACTGTTCTCAAATTTTGACTTAATATATTCTTCATCAAACTTATTTATAAGGTGAATCATCTCTTCTTAAATCCTTTCATATTCTTGTATTCCTTTTTTGAGTTGATAAATCTAGGTCATCTTCAATCTTCTTAGCCTCTTGAATTTGGGTCTTTAAGTCACTAATGATTTGGTTTGACTGTTTGTTCTTTTTCCTTCATTTTTCAAGTTATTCAAGAGCACTAATGAGTTCTACTTTTAGTTCTACTTCTCCTTCCTCATCTGATTAACCATCTTGAGCTTTATTTTCTATTCCAACAAATAGAATTTATTCATCTTCACTTATCTCTTCGTCTTCATTGTCTTCCTTGGAATATATGTTTTTCTTCTCTTTATTAAATTTCTTCTTGTACATGATATTACTCTTTTGATATTTCTTATGACAACAAGGTTCTTCATCATCATCGTTATCTTCTTGTTTTTGGTAAGGACACTTTGAGGCAAAGTGACCAATCCTTCCACAGTTAAAACACTTCAATGATAGATTTCCTTTGTACTTTCCAGCATCTCTCTCAATTTTCTTGATGAAAATAACTTCTTCATCATCTAGGTTGTCTGATTGATTATTGGATAAGGATTCAGACTTCTTTGGCTCTTTTTAGGCTTTAAATGTTGCTTCTTTCTTTGATGATCCATCTTGTCCTGTTCTCATCTCATAGGAAATGAAGATCCCATGTATTTCATCTAGTGTCATGAGTTCAAGGTCATCTCATTCTTCTAAAGTGGACACCTTTGAGTCATACTTAATTAGCAGGGTTCTTAGTACTTTTTCAACTACTTACATCTCCTTTATTTCTCCTCCAAGGCCTCTAATAGCATTGACAATTTCATCTACTCTTAGAATATATTCTGCAATATTTCCTTCCTCTTTCTTTTTTAGGATTTCATGCTGTCCTTTGTATGTCTGAAATTTGGATTGTTTGACTTTGGATGCTCCTTCATAGACCTTTTTAACTTTTCCCAAGCATGTTTGGTTGTCTTGCATTGCGTGAATTTCACATATACTGAATTTGTTAACCCACTCATAATTGCATCCAGGTCTTTAGCATTGGATTCATATTGATCTAGTTTAAATATGTTCGTAGGTAGGTCATCTGGTATTTTTTACTCTTTTTCAACAGACCTCTAGACTTTGTATCCAAGAGACATTTGATGGAGCTTCATTCTTACACTCCAGTATGCATAATTATCTCCTATAAATAATGGAGGTCTGTTGGTGGCTAACCCTTCTTGTTGATCCATAGTGATTTTTAATAGGATCTTCCTTCTAGTGATTAAAATGTAGTGAAGGATTTGTATTTGATACCAATTGTTGGATTATCCAACAATAATAAGAGGGGGTTTGAATCAGTATTGCCTTATTTTTTCTTTCATTAAAACAATTAGTACAAGACACACATAGAATCAAAAAATTTAGGACACATAATTTTATCATAGAAACCTCAAGGAGAAAACCACGAACTCAAACTCATTAATAAGATGAATTTTACAAAATTGTTTATATACTACTACAGAGAGGATGCACCAAGACCCCAGACTTTTTCCTGCTACAATAGACAAGGATGTTGAAACACCCTATTTTCCAACTACTACTGGAAGGAGTCTACGACCCCCTATTTTTCAGCTACAACTGACAGGATGCTACGACACCCTTATTTACCAGCTTCTACTGGAAGCAGGGTACACCACCCTGCCACCCTAATATCTTTTTATCAATATTCCAGATCCATTTTTCTTCAACTCTGTCACAGATAATTCTTCATGTCACTAGTCTCTACTTCTAGTAGATGCTACTACGATCTAGATTGTAGAGTTGTTATCTCCCTATCAAACCTTTTTCTATAAATACCTTTAACACACATCTCACCACATCTCTTCAATATTGGAAACTCATCTATTTTCATTTAAACCATCACACAAGTTCATCATGACCTTTCATAATGGATGATGTCTTTTCAAACATGTCCCTTAACTCTGTTCATTATGCATATTCACCAAATCACACTTCCAACAAGTGTGTCTCTTAAACAAACACATTTCTTTATTAATAGTCATGCCCTTTAATCAAACACACCTCTTCATTATGGAATTGCATTCCTTTTCATAGTCATAACCTTTCAACGCTCACACCCTTTCATTCTAGACATGTGCTTCTTCATCTAACAGTCACGTATCTTCATTGTGACTCTTCATAAATTTCTCATGTGATTTTGGAGTGTTGAACATAAATCCTTGCACAATTTCCTTTCCACAATGATCTTTATGTAATAGAAATCCTGCTGCAATTACCTTTCTGCAACTACCTTTCCACAACAAAACTCCTTCCGTAATTGGGGGTTACGAGTTGCGGGTGTACCTTCATAATTTCCTCCCACAATGTTCCTTCCACAGTCATGATTCCACAATCACCCTTTCCGCAATTAAATTTCTGCAATTACGAATTGCGGATTGTAGGTATGCATTTCCCAAATTTCAAAAATGACTTCTGCAATTATGCGGCCGCAATGTTATTTCCGTAGTTGGGCTGCAAATTGTAGTTGTGCCTTCCAAATTTTTCTGAAATGGGCTTCCGTAATATCCTCCCACAAATCTCTTTTTGTAACTCCTGTGAAACGTTAATTGATTGCAGAATTCTCCTTGTCCGTTGATCAGTTATCAAACACGAAAAATTCACATTGGTGCTCAGGAATGTTATCTTCTGTGCACATTTACTTTGTGGATCATTTCCCCATCGTCAGTCTATCTTCCTTGCAGATTGCGCTTCCGCATGTTTAACATTATTGCACCTTCGATCTTCAGGATCCTTCTTCACCTGTTGATGATCACTCTTGGATCGCAGTACTTCGATTGTATGATCCAGCTTGCATTGTTCTGATTCCTCCAAAATTTTAACAAGCTTGTATATTCTTATGTCGGATTCAGTCCTGACCATCGATCTCTACCTTGCCTCGTCGTCAACTGTTCATGCCTGTAATACTTAAACCACTATTTAGTTTTTAGATATCCATCGATCCTTATAGTGATCGATGGTCGATCAATGTACCTGTTCCATGGTTATTTAAAAACTCAATTAATTGATCATAGAATCGATCAATCCTCCTCATCGATTTGCATCTGAAAATGTCCTCTTAATCTCCTGTATCTAACACTTGTCAAAACATGGTTTTTCTAATTTTGGTAGGTTTACTTATTACACATGTGACCACCAGAAAGAAAGCTAAAAACTGTGGGTAGACAATCATATCACCAAAGAACAAATCCATGATGTTTGATGAATTTATTTACAGAAAGACTGCATTTGGTGGGCATTTGAAAATTTTACTTATGAACTTATGTGCTGACCCTTAAACACTTTTTCAAAACCTTAGGTCACCTAGGGTGGATTCTTACTTTCATCAAACTTGGAAGGTGAATTATCCAGAGCATGGGGGACAACATGTTTATTTTATCTATGCCAAATTCATCATACATGCCATATCATCATGTCCTAGGTTATTCCTTTGTCATTACTGAACTTCTTTGACATCAATGACAACCATACTCAAAATATACATTAGAATAATAAACAAAGAAAATGATATAAATAAGAATGAATGATTACAAACCCTCATCCAATTTAAGATAGACTATAGATCCTTGTCAACCAAGAAAAATAGAAGAGGCACTGGAATTCCAAGTTGATAGGTTTCTAACCTACTAGAGTTGAGTTGAGAATAATTACTAGGTGTAGAAGAGGAAGCAACTACACTAGTTTCCAAGGTTGCAAATCCAATAGAGCATCAAGTTGATGAGACACTAACCATAAATGGGGTGGATTTGTAAGGTCAACTAAATGTGCAATTGGAAGCATTTGCAATCATTCATGTTTTATAAGTAATTTTTCATAATGTAAAGGCTAGCATGGGATCCCTACAACTATCAAATAATGTTAAGTATATGGAGGTTGATGAGTCAAGAACCATGATAACCATAACATCAAACTCAATAAGACACTATCTTAGTATAAATGAATTCCTCCAATGCATATTGCATATTGAACTTGGTTTAAAATTGAGATGGAGCCAAATAGATGAATATAGTGAAGTCATAAACCAAATATGGACCTAGATGCTTCATATTAATGTAAATTTTCCAAATATTGTCCATGAGGAAGGAGAGAATGACATATTACTCCACGTTAATATTCTCACGGGAGTGCACCCAATGCCAGATTTAATTAGTGAAGAAAGCCAAATGAATTTGATTGATAGCCAATTCAATCATTTAGTGGAGAAGAAAGACCATGGAGAAACAACATGGCATAATATAAAGACTAGGAATGTTAGGATAAATTTTAAGAAAACCAAGAAGAGAATGAGGTCAAGAAGAAACTAGTGAGGAAACTTTAGTTGATAATCAGTGATAGTCAATTCTTGTAAGGCCACTAACACCATCATATGTGTTAGGTATAACTCCCGATTCATTCT